>WNWK01002423.1:0-210444 GCA_009830355.1 Cherax destructor | reverse complement strand
AATAAACTTACCGAATTTATAGGTTCCTACTTTTTTGTCCGCCATCTGTTTGTATTTTGAAGTTACCACTGAATCCCCCTTCATTATTTCATCATCCTTATTATTCCATTTCGTTCCCAAAGTAACCCCTTTGAACCTCTAAAAAACCCAAAATAAACTGTCACTTTTCCTTTATTTTTTCCTCTGAATATTTTGTATATCAATGATTTTGTCGCTACAAATTCACGTAGTCTTTCTGTTTTGTTTTTCCCTCTTAACTCAGGAACATTTTTGGTAGTAAATATTTTTTTTCCTTTTCAGTGTGGTTAATCAGGTGTGTTTTTACACTGCAGCTGTTTACTCGGGATATGAACCGACGAATATTTTTTTAATGTTGTCTGGGTAAGTGGCCCAAAAAAAATTTTTTTTTTTTAGCTAAACCCTCGTCTTAGGGAACATAGAGTGTGGCACTTACTATCTTTTTGATGAACTACTTATTAAGCCTTAAAAAAGGGAAATTGTTTTTTTTATCTACACTTGAGCACTATTTCATTTTTTTTTCACTTCGAAAAATTTGGGGTATATTTCAATTCCCCACTTCCCTCGGTTATAGTTAAATCTTCTTGTTCAGTTTGTTCGTGGTATTAAAAGTCTTCCTTAACAGTTTTCGTTATATATCCTTTTTTATTTCCCTTTTGCAGTTTTCCCTTTGGTTTGGGGGAGATATGGTTTAGCCTCTGGTGCGACCCCAAAACTAACGCCTGGGAGGTTGACTCCCCCAATTAACCTGGGGGGCCCATTATATTAATCATACCTTTGGGGTCATGAACTTTTGACGACTTAAACCCCACACAAACCCTCAAGGAAAAATTTTTTGACCCCCATATGACTTTTCTGTTAAATTTCCAACTACAGGGCCCCCCCCTTTTGTGTTTAAACCCCTTTCCCCAGAGATTGACGAAATGTAAACCGGGGTTTAAACCTTTTCCCCCAAAGAAATAATGTAAACCCAATTTAACCGTTCCAGCCCCCCCAAAAAATATTAAAAAAAATATTTTCTTTAGATTAAATATAGTTTACATACATAAAAAAATGACAAATAAATATAAAGAACGATAACTTGTATAAATGAACATTTAACGGACACTTACCTTTATTGAAGATTCTTGTTGGTGAAATTGGAAGACAGGGAGGAGGGGGAGGGAAGAGAGGTTATTTTTGGAAGGGAATCCCTAAGGACTTTGGTTAACGAGTCCTTATCTGGGGTTTAGATGAATGGTTCAGAGAACCGACAAGTTATAAATTGGGAACATATCAAACACTTGGGTATCTTTATTGGGAAACGTTTTTTTAACCATTCATCTACATCCGTCTGACACAGCAACAACTTGGGATCTTGATCAAACGAATTCTTCAACACTTGTCCAACCTTTGGACGAAGACCTACTTCGACTAGTGGATGGTACCACTATGACAACGCCTCCTCCTGCTTCACCTCACCTGACTACATTATATAAGCCACCTCTGCGGCCCTATGCTGTATTCCTACAAGATTGATGGACTGAACACATCGACTCCAGGCCGAGGACTCGATTACCTCAAACTCCTCCTCCCTTACACCTTTCTGCTTTGTATTGGACTGATGAAGCCACTGTGTGGCGAAACGTTTCCTCAATAAAGATACCCAAGTGTTGCATATGTGTCTAATTTATCTGGGGTTACTTCCTTCTTTGCGTTTTAATGGCACTAAGACCAGCTTGAGGTCACTGGAACCCTGTCGCGCAAAAAATTGTTCCAGAGAGGTCTGTTTCTGGCGTCTCTTTAAGATTTGCCAAAATGGGACAAGACATTGCATTGCATGTCCAGCGGCTTGCAACAGCTTTGTTAGGGGATGTTCCTCCACAAACGTTTGCACCTCACTCCACTTTGCTCAAATGTCCTTAATCTTTGAAGAAGGCACCTTCTTTCCTCTCTATTCCTCCTCTGAAGCAATTTCCTCAGCTGTGGTCTGTTGCTGTTGCAGATGAAGCTCTTGCAGCTCTTCAATGGTTGGCACTTCACTGCACCAACTCTTCCACATCCTGGCCACTCACATACACCTCATGGAATTCCCCAATGCCACAATACATTTCCACAACAGGCGTAGGGTCGACAGGGTCAGCCCTAACCCTTCAAAATCCTTCTCTTGGAAACATTCTGGCCACAATTTTCTCCAAGCAGAGTTCATCGTCCTGGAAGTCACTCCTATAAGGGTTATGTAATTGAAGACATTGAAGTATCCGTCCAGAAGTCTCTTAGGGTCAATTCAGTGTCCGAGGTCACGTCAAAGCACCTTTGAAACATTGCTTTGGTGTAGAGTTTTTGAAGTTTGAAATGATCTGCTGGTCCATGGGCTGGAGGAGAGGAGTGGTATTGGGGGCAAGAACTTCACTGTGATGAAACTAAACTCCTCCAACAATTAGTCTTCCAAGTCTGGAGGATGAGCAGGAGCATTGTCCATTAACAGGAGGCACTTGATTATCCAGGAGGTATTTCTTCACACTCGGGAAAACACTTCATTGAACCAATCAAGAAAAATTCCCTCGTCACCCATGCCTTACTGTTAGCCTTCCATATCACACACAATTTCTTTTGACGACACTTTTTTCTTGAACACTCTGGGATTTTCAATGTGATACACCAGTAAAGGCTTGACTTTTAAATCCCCACTAGCATTACCACAGTACAAGAGAGTTAGCCTGTCTTTCATAGGCAGTGCCTTTTTCTCCTGCGTGATGTAAGTCCTCTTTGGTATTTTCTTCCAAAAGAGGCCAGTTTCGTCTCAATTGAACACTTGTGGGGAAAGAATCCTTCAGCCTCTACGTATCCTTCAATTCATGCAAGAATTTTTCAGCCGCATGTTTGTTTGAACTTCTGCAGCCTCACCATGCCTTAACACTGTGTATGCCACTTCGCTTCTTGAATTTTTCGAACCAGCCTTTTCTGGCCTTAAATTCACTAACATCAGCACTCGTTCGGCATTTCTTTACGAGATCGGCAGGCAACTGCCTTGCGCTTTTCGCAAAAACAATTTCTCCACATCTTCCACTGTTTGTGATCTCTGTTTCGTTATCACATTTGCCCTTTCCAACATCAGCTCCTTGATATTTTTTTGCCACGATGGAACGTTGAATGGGTCTTGCCGAGCATCTTGGCAAGGTCGGCCACGTACGCTACTTTCATATTTTTCTACGATTTTTTTCTTTAATTCTATCGTGTTTCTCACCTTCTTTACAAAGGGCTGGCACTAGGAGCTTTCTTTGTGCCCATGGTGGCTTATTTAGCAGTCACACACAATAAACAAGCTTAAAAATCAATGGATTATTACGAAATGTTACGTATCACCTCGCAGGGTTATGTTTACTCGACGAAAAACGATACACTGACTCAAAACGACGAAAAGCGAGGCAAGTCACGAAAACAGAGCCAATATTTTGACGAAAAAGGAGACGATAACTGAAAATCACGAAAACAGAGCCACACAAAAGGGAGGGTACACTGTATATCTATAAGTATATGTCGTGCCCAATAGGTAAAACTTGTCAATTAGCAAAGGGGCTCAATTAAAATTAAGTTATTTCTAAAAAATATCTTATACGTTTCAAGATATATTTTTTCATTTATGTTATTGTAAAAAAATAATAATTTTTTACAAAAGAAAATTTACCTAACTTTATTATAACAAGCGCAATTTAATTTAGCCTAATCCAACTAAATATATTTCAGATAAGTTTACAATAATTTCATAATAAAGAAACACAATGAAATATATATTTTTTCTTAGGTTCAGAATGAATTTTGCGAAATTATGCACACAAATTTTTGCTTGCATTATTCGGCAAGACGAGCATTGCTATTTAAGCAATAATCGAAAAATTTTACCTGTTCGGCAAGACTATATATATTTTTATTTATTTTTATTAACACATAGGCCGTTTCCCACCAAGGTAGGGTGGTCTGACAAAAAAAAACTTTCATCATCATTCACTCCATCACTCTTTGCCAGAGGCGTGTTTACACTACATACAAAACTGCAACATTAACACCCCTCCTTCAGAGTGCCGGCAATGTATTTCCCCCATCTCCAGGAATCAAGTCCGGCCTGCCAGTTTCCTGAGACCCTTCATAAATGTTACCTTGCCTACACTCCAACAGCACGTCAAGTCCTAAAAACCATTTGTCTCCATTCGCTCCTATCTAACCGCTCACGCACACTTGCTGGACGTCCAACCCCCTCGCACACAAAACCCCCTTTTACCCTCTCCCTCCAACCTTTTCTAGGCCGAGCCCTACCCCGCCTTTCCTCCACTCAGATTTACTCACTCTCAAAAAGTCATTCTATTTTGTTCCAGCCTCTCTGTATGTCCAAACCATCTCACTAACCCCTCCTCAGTCTCTGGATAATAGTTTTGGTAATCCACACCTCCTAAACTCCAAACTACGGATTCTCTGCATTATATTCACACCACACATTGCCCTCAGACATGACATCTCCACTGCCTCCAGCCATCTCCTTGTTGCAATATTCACAACCCATGTCTCACACCCATACAAGAGTGTTGGTATAACTATACTCTCATAAGAACATAAGAACATGAAAGAAGAAACACTACCAGGCCTACTGGCCCATGCGGGGCAGGTCCAAATCTCCCACCGGCTAAGCCAATGCCCCGACCCAGCCAGGTCAGGTTACATTCATAAGGAAAGAGCACGGCATCTGACCTGGTAGCACAAACTAGTCAGGTCAACTCACACCCACCCGCACCCACTCATATATTTATCTAGCCTATTTTTAAAACTACACAACGTTTTAGCCTCTATAACTGTACTCAGAGTTTGTTCCACTCATCGACAACTCTATTACCAAACCAATGCTTTCCTATATCCTTCCTGAATCTGAATTTATCCAACTTAAAGCCATTGCTGCGAGTCCTGTCAATATTAGATATTTTTAGCACGCTATTTACATCCCCTTTATTTATTCCTGTTTTCCATTTATACACCTCAATCATATCCCCCTAATTCTACGCCTTTCTAGAGAGTGCAGATTCAGGGCCCTCAGTCTATCCTCATAGGAAGATTTCTGATAAAGGGATCAACTTAGTCATCCTCCTTTGTACGTTTTCCAGAGCATTTATATCCATTCTGTAATACGGTGACCAAAACTGTGCAGCATAATCTAGATGAGGCCTAACCAAGGATATATAGAGTTGAAGAACAACCTGAGGACTCCAATTATTTATGCTTCTTGATATGAAGCCAAGGTTTCTGTTCGCTTTATTGCGAACACTTATGCACTGCTGTCTTGGTTTTAGATTACTGCTAACCAGAACTCCTAATCCTTTTCGCAATCAGTAGTATTAAGATCTACATTATTTAGTTTATATGTGGCATGGTTATTGTCCTGTCCAATATTTAGAACTTTGCATTTATCTATATTAAACTGCATCTGCCACTTCTCCGACCACTGCATCAGTCTATTCAAATCTTCCTGGAGTGCTCTAATGTCCTCATTTGAATGAATTGGACGGCCTATTTTGGTGTCATCGGCAAACTTGCTTATGTCGCTATTTATTCCCTCATCTATGTCGTTTATGTAGATTGTGAACAACAAGGGCCCAATACTGACCCCTGTGGAACACCTTGTGACACTTCCCCCCCTCCCGATTTCTCCCCATTTATGCAAACTCTCTGCTGCCTATTTGTCAACCATGCCTCTATCCAGGAAAAAAATTCTCCTCTATTCCGTGTGTGCCTTAATTTTCCTCAATAGTCTCTGATGTGGGACTCTATCAAAGCCTTACTGAAGTCCATATACACAACATCATATTCATTACCATGATCTACCTCCTCAAATACCTTAGTGAAAAAAGTTATTAAATTTGTAAGGCAGGAACGCCCTTTTGTAAAACCGTGCTGAGATTCATTGATTAATTTATGCTTTTCAAAATGGCTACGAATTGCCTCGGCTATTATTGATTCCATAAATTTTCCCACTATGGAGGTTAGGCTTATTGGTCTATAGTTCGAAGCTAAGGACCTGTCTCCTGCTTTGAAAATAGGTATTATATTTGCAATTTTCCACTTATCTGGCACCATGCCAGTTTGCAGTGATATGTTGAAAAGATTAGCCATAGGTTTGCTAAGCTCCTCTTTACATTCCTTTAGAATGGGGATTTGTTAGGTTTTAATTTATCTATTTGTCTAAGGACCATGTCACTTGTGACCCTAATCATGCATAGTTTACTATCATCCTGTTCTACATAATTTATTATTTCTGGAATATTGCTGGTATCTTCCTGTGTAAAAACTGAGAGGAAGTAAGTTTTAAAAAATTCTACACATTTCCTTATCACTGACGGTGAGCTGACCTGAGTAACTTTTGAGTGGGCCTATCTTGTCCCTAATCTTACTTCTGTATACCTGAAAAACCCTTTTTGGGTTAGTCTTCGATTCTCTTGCAACTTTAACCTCATAGTCTTTTTTTGCTTTTCTTTTTCCCCTTTTTATTTATCTCTTTAACTGAATATATTGATTACTTAATTGCCCCTCTCCTCTTTTGATTCGCCTATATATGCCTTCTTTTGACCAATGAGATGTTTTAATCTATTGTTCATCCATTTAGAATCATTTTTGTTTGATCTGATTTCCCTATTAGGAACATAAGTTGTCTGAGCAGCTAGAACTATTCTCTGGAAAACGTCATATTGGCAATCACCACCTACCTGACCCACTGTCAGGTCATTCCAGTTCAGCCTACCCAGGTAATTTTTCAGTCCTACAAAATCAGCCAGTCGGAAGTCAGGGACAAAGACTTGATTGTCATTATTAGGGTAATTCCATGATATTTTAAAAACCCTGAGTGATTTGTGATCACTTTCCCCAAGCTCATCATTAACCTCAAGATTATTAACTAGCGATTTCCTGCTGGCAAGAACCAAGTCTAGCAGGTTATTTCCTCTAGTTGGTTCTGTCACCAACTGTTTCAAAAAACAATCCTGAATCGTATCAAGAAAGTCACTTGACTCTAAATTTCCTGTCAAATTGCTCCAGTCAATTTGTCTAAAGTTGAAATCTCATATTAGCACAACATTTTCATATGTAGATGCCTTACGAATTTCATCCCATAGAAGTTTACTGCACTCCCTATCAAGATTTGGGGGCCTGTAAATCACACCCAAGATAATTTTTACACGGCCTCAAGAAGCTGTAACCGAACAGATTCAGTGGCTGACGCTTCAATTTTATATCTTGTCTAACACAACAATTTAAATTGTCTCTGACATACATCACTTCTCCACCACCCTTCCTGTTGACCCTATCAGTGTGGAATAATTTATAGCCTTATGTGACATTCAGAAGGCAACTCTCTATCTTTCAGATTGAGCCAGGTCTCTGTTATAGCAAAAATATCTATGTTTCCTGCACTTGCAATTAATCTTAACTCATCTATCTTATTTCTTACAATCCTGCTATTAGTATAGTAAACCTTAAGGGGGCTAGTCTCTTGTTTCCCTCTGCTGTCTCCCCTTTTTTTGCTGACCTGATCCATTGTATTTATTTGTAACTTTATGATGAATTTCTTTTATACACTTACTGTTTTCAGCCCTAGTGTTGCTAACTGACTGTTTCCCACACACACCCATACCTCTATCTTCTATCAGTTTAAAATCCTAGGCATGTCAGCAATGGCCCTCTCGATCGAGTTGGCAAGTGCTTCCACCCCTGTACCAGGAGATGTACCCATCCCTGCATACATATCATGTTTGCCATAAAAGTTGTCCCAGTTGTCAATGAATGGGATTGCAAGTTCCTTGCAGTATCTGTCTAGCCAGCAATTTGCACCAATTGCCCTAGACAACCATTCATTTCCACTCCTTCTAGGCAAGATGCTACATATGATTGGGACCCCTCCTTTGGACTTAATTAGCTCTATAGCTGACCTGTACTTATCTAGCAGCTCTTCTCTCCTACCCTTCCCAATATCATTTCCACCAGCACTGAGACAGATAATGGGCTTGTTCCCATTACCTGACATGATATTATCCAACCTGTTGACTATGTCTCCAACACCAGCTCCAGGAAGCACACCCTCTCTCTCACCTTTTTTTTCCTATTACAGAAAACACGGTCCATATATCTTACCTGTGAGTCACCTACCACAAGAATTCGCTTATCTCTATTAGCAGGGAAGTAGTACCTTTACCTTCACTTGGGGAAGTAGTACCCTTACCTTCACTTGGGAAATAGTCCTTTACTTCACTTGGGGAAGTAGTACCTTTACCTTCACTTGGGGAAGTAGTACCTTTACCTTCACTGGCCACTAGAGTACACTCATCCTGAAGAACAGAGGGAAACGATTTCCTACCTTCAAGTCTTCTCTTAACCTTCCTTATTTTGATGTTCCTGCCATTACTGGGAACCACTCGCCATTGCAACAGGTGCTGGACTGCACCTCACTCCTGGTAGCCTTTTCTTCCTCCTCCCCCTTTACCCTCCTCGCAGGGTAGCAGACTGCACCTCACTACTGGTATCCTATTCCCTCCAGAACTGCAGCTACCTCACCCTCTCTTCCAAAACCATTGAGGTGAACCTTCAGCCTCCTAATTTCCTCCTGGGAAGCAGGACCTCACTCTCACTTCCAAACCCATTGAGGTGAACCTTCAGCCTCCTAAATTCCTCCTGGAGAAGCAGGACCTCCTCCTTCAGCACTCCAACCTCACGTTTTAAAACACTGCAGCAGCTAGCCATGATTAACCCTCACACTAATTCCCAAGCACTCAGGGACTGGACCACTCGTGACCACTGACCACTGGGCACTCTCATACATTCCCTCTTTGCTTTCATGGATAAAGTTCTCTGTCTCCACAAGCTCCTCAGTGCACCACTCACTTTTTTCCCCTCGTTAATTCTATGATTCACCTCATCCTTCATATACCCATCTGTTGACACATCCATTCCCAAATATCTGAACACATTCACCTCCTCCATACTCTCTCCCTCCAATCTGATATCCAATCTTCCGTTATCTATTTTTTTTGTTACCCTCATCACCTTACTCTTTCCTATATTCACTTTTAATTTCCTTCTTTTACATACCCTACCAAACTCATCCACCAGCCTCTGCAACTTCTCTTCAGAATCCCCCAAAAGCACAGTGTCATCAGCAAAGAGAAACTGTGACAACTCCCACTTTGTGTTAGATTCTTTATCATAAATGAAAAAAAATATGTATCTTTAAACATATAAGAGAAAATTTAGAAAGGACTTAATTTTAAATGAGTTATTTACTAATTGACCAGTTTTACCTTTTCGGCATGACATATATATATATATATATATATATATATATATATATATATATATATATATATATAGGTATACATGCATTTGAACTCAAATTAAGTTGTAATAAACACCTGTGTGTGTGTATGTACGTATGTATGAAAGTGTGTATGTATGTATATATGTATGTATGTATGAATGTCAATAAACAGAAGAATGGACGAGGGATCGAGTCCTCGTCAATTTTTCTGTTTATTCACTGACACTCGTTCATTACGACTTACCTTGAGTATGAACATATATACATAAAATGTGTGTGTTTGTTTAGTCGGTATATACATCTAGTTCATTTCCCTTAGCTTACCCAGGTTATTAAGCAATATCATCTCTTCCCTTACACAGGTTACACATCTATTGCTTCCCTAGCTTACACAGGTTACACATCTATTGCTTCCCTAGCTTACACAGGTTACACATCTATTGCTTCCCTAGCTTACACAGGTTACACGTCTATTGCTTCCTTACCTTACACAGATTAAACGTTTATTGCTTCTTTGGGTACCATAGGTTAAAATTGTTTGCTTATCTTTTAGCTGATACAAGTTAAACATCTGTTGCATTGCCTCAGTTTCCTGAGTTTAACTATTTATTGCTTCCCCCTGAGTGTGCCCGGTTAAAACCTCTATAGATTTTCCCTTAGTTTATCCGGGTTAATACTTTGTTCCCCCTCAGTTTACTTGGCTTGAAGCCGTGATGTTTTTTTCCCCCCTGTATAGTTTTTACGTTTACCTCAGTGTACCCGGCTTAGAGCAATGTTGATGGTAGCTGTGTAGCTGCCCCTTGGTCCTACCCTCAGCTTACCTCAGTCTCCCTGGTCCTACCCTCAGCTTACCTCAGTCTTCCTGGGACTCTTGCAGCTGGCTCTGGCCTCTCCCCTTCACTACCTGCTCACTCACACCTTGTATAACACACAGGGGGTAGTTAATACCCCAAAAAAAAAAAACAGTAAAAAACAGACACATATGCAGCTTTGCAGACACCTTTTAATATTAAAAGTTTCACATACATTCCGTTCTTCATATATACACAACCTTATTTTATGAAATTAATTTTCACACATGATTACATAAGAGCATAACGGAGGAACACTTCAGTAAGCCAAACGGCCCATACTAGACAGGTCTTTGTCAATGTCAGTTTTTGAACGTTCCCAGCAAGCTTGCAGATGCATGTTTATTAGTGCGACGACGCACTAATAAAACGTCTTTTGTTGCATGTGGATTATATCCATTGGTCAATTTATTTTCCAACGATTGGAAATGTGATGCCGACGTGATGAGGGAAAAGGACACGTGTTGTTAAGATATTTTAAATAATGACATTACTAGGACCCCCAGTGGAAATAAGTCACTTTGATCTTTTTTTTTTTTTGGGTTATCCTAGGTAATTTACACATATGTTATTGGGTATGATAACTGTACTTATGTGTACCAGTACCCAAATACTTATTTACTTAATCCTGGCATTTAGGGTAACACAATAATACATAAGATTCACGAAATACAGTGTATGTAACACAGGTTACAGGTGAGGGCAGAGTGTTGAGGTCAGTTATAAACACTGCCAGAACAGTTATAAACACTGTCAGGACAGTTATAAACACTGTCAGGACAGTTATAAACACTGTCAGGACAGTTATAAACACTGTCAGGACAGTTATAAACACTGTCAGGACAGTTATAAACACTGTCAGGACAGTTATAAACACTGTCAGGACAGTTATAAACACTGTCAGGACAGTTATAAACACTGTCAGGACAGTTATAAACACTGTCAGGACAGTTATAAACACTGTCAGGACAGTTATAAACACTGTCAGGACAGTTATAAACACTGTCAGGACAGTTATAAACACTGTCAGGACAGTTATAAACACTGTCAGGACAGTTATAAACACTGTCAGGACAGTTATAAACACTGTCAGGACAGTTATAAACACTGTCAGGACAGTTATAAACACTGTCAGGACAGTTATAAACACTGTCAGGACAGTTATAAACACTGTCAGGACAGTTATCTACAAAATGGTATAAAATACCAACAAGGTGATAATTAAGACACATGTGCAACAGTTGGGTATCTTGACTGTTGGAACGTTTCTCCTACACAGTAACCTTCTTCAGTCAACTATTTGACTGAAGAAGTCTACTGTTGATTATGAAGACACAAGTGCAACTGTTGTACATGTGTCTTAATGATCAACAGTCAGGACAGGCTTAAGCATATGTTGGGTCATTTTAAATGTGACTTGACATTGTTTACATCTGGCCTGAACTCTCTTATCTCGCCTGTTACCTCTACCTTTAACAGTAAACAGTAAACAACAGTACAGTAAACAAGACCCGGATATTGAAACAAAAATATTCGGAAAACCGTTGCTGGAACCGTTCATAACCTCAATGATATGCAACACCGACAAAATAAAATATTAGACACATGAGCAACATTTGGGCGATCTTTACTTTGAAGACGTTTCGCCAACCAGTGGCTTTATCAGTTCAGTTCAGAGACAATAATATTGGTAGAATTACAGACAATATGTTAGGTAAAAAGAGACATTTTATCAATCATGAAGAGCGAAATGTTGTTGCAACATGTCAATTTTACCTAATAATACAGAGACAAACCCAGAAGACTGAAGAGGAGGTAGAAAATGAGGCAATCAGTCCCTCATCTTTGCTGAAGGTGTTCAGTACCGTAGTCTTGAAGACTGACTCCATTATATAAGCGTCAGTCTTCTTGTCTGTGCTTCAGACTCATGAACTTAGTCGATATTTTATACAATTTTCAGCAAGCATGTGTGGTTATCTAACCTATGTGTGTGGATATATAACTCATGGGTGGATATTTTAACTCTTATCTTGTAGATAGATATCTTAACTCGTACATGGATAACCCACAACTCATTTCATACAAAGATATCTTAAACAACATACAGATAAATACGGATAATCTAATTCATATAGATATCTCTCGACTCATACATACGTACAGTAGATAGCCTATACACAGATATCTTTAACTAAATGCAGGTATCTTATTCCACACACAGAGAACTCCACATGTATCTTCAAGAATAAAAGGCACAATACCCTGGCTGAATCAATACACAAATAACCTGAAAGTAGGAGACTAAAACTTCTGACGACGTTTCGGTCCGACTCGGGTCATTAACGATTCAAGTCGGACCGAAACGTAGTCATAGGTCTATATCTCCTAAGTGCGGGGCATTTGTAACATGTATCTTTATGTTTATTTAAGAGAAGCTGTAAACCCACGTGAGTGGTACAGTGCGAGTAGTGGTGAAAGCTCGATCCTCCGTCCAGTAATAGCGACAGACACTCTCCTTCAGGCTTCACGTGTAAATCTGAGCATGTAAAATGGTCAAGAATTACAAAATAAAAAAAAAAAACACACAACGGCATTTTTTACCATTAAAAGTTCCGCCTTTTAAGTCGCTAACTCTCGAATCCAACACTCAATGTTTTGAAATTATTTTAGCATTTCTAAAAAATGAAATGTTAAAGAGTGAGAACTCTTGGAGATGACTCGTGATACTGACGCCTCGTATCCCTCATTGCTGTCCTATTTATTGTCACTTGATAGACTGTCTGTCTAGCGCTAGCGGACGGACGGAGGCTGCAGCTTCCACCACTCCTTGTACTGTGTGACCCACACGGGCAGAGGATCAAGTCTCCCGCACTGGTGGTGAGTCAGGCTTACCGATGGTTGATGTACCATGGTGGTGAGTCAGGCTTACTCACCGATGGTTGATGTACCATGGTGGTGAGTCAGGCTTACTCACCGATGGTTGATGTGCCATGGTGGTGAGTCAGGCTTACTCACCAATGGTTGATGTACCATGGTGGTGAGTCAGGCTTACTTACCGATGGCTGATGTGCCATGGTGGTGAGTCAGGCTTACTCACCGATGGTTGATGTGCCATGGTGATGAGTCAGGCTTACTCACCGATGGTTGATGTACCATGGTGATGAGTCATTCTTACTCACCGATGGTTGATGTACCATGGTGGTGAGTCAGGTTTACTCACCGATGGTTGATGTGCCATGGTGGTGAGTCAGGCTTACTCACCGATGGTTGATGTGCCATGGTGATGAGTCAGGCTTACCGATGGTTGATGTGCCATGGTGGTGAGTCAGGCTTACTCACCGATGGTTGATGTACCATGGTGATGAGTCAGGCTTACTCACAGATGGTTGATGTACCATGGTGATGAGGCAGGGTTACTCACCGATGGTTGATGTACCATGGTGGTGAGTCAGGCTTACTCACCGATGGTTGATGTGCCATGGTGATGAGTCAGGCTTACAGATGGTTGATGTACCATGGTGATGAGTCAGGCTTACTCACCGATGGTTGATGTACCATGGTGATGAGTCAGGCTTACTTACCGATGGTTGATGTGCCATGGTGGTGAGTCAGGCTTACTCACCGATGGTTGATGTACCATGGTGATGAGTCAGGCTTACTCACAGATGGTTGATGTACCATGGTGATGAGGCAGGCTTACTCACCGATGGTTGATGTACCATGGTGGTGAGTCAGGCTTACTCACCGATGGTTGATGTGCCATGGTGATGAGTCAGGCTTACAGATGGTTGATGTACCATGGTGATGAGTCAGGCTTACTCACCGATGGTTGATGTACCATGGTGATGAGTCAGGCTTACTTACCGATGGTTGATGTACCATGTTGGTGAGTCAGGCTTACTCACCGATGGTTGATGTACCATGTTGGTGAGTCAGGCTTACTCACCGATGGTTGATGTACCATGGTGGTGAGTCATGCTTACTTACCGATGGTTGATGTACCATGGTGGTGAGTCATGCTTACTCACCGATGGTTGATGTACCATGGTGATGAGGCAGGCTTACTCACCGATGGTGGTGAGTCAGGCTTACTCACCGATGGTTGATGTACCATGGTGGTGAGTCAGGCTTACTCACCGATGGTTGATGTACCATGGTGATGAGGCAGGCTTACTCACCGATGGTGGTGAGTCAGGCTTACTTAACGATGGTTGATGTGCCATGGTGATGAGTCAGGCTTACTCACCGATGGTTGATGTACCATGGTCGTGAGTCAGGCTTACTCATCGATGGTTAATGTACCATGGTGGTGAGTCAGGTTTACTCACCGATGGTTGATGTACCATGGTGGTGAGTCAGGCTTACTCACCGATGGTTGATGTACCATGGTAATACAATGGTAAAGAATACCCACATTATGTAAATTACTCAATATGCGCCTTATTACATTTGATTGTGCGCACGTTTCGCCCACCATGGCCGTGGAAGAAACGTCTTTAAACCATCCTAATCCATATTGCGTATTTTATTTACATGTTAAGTAGGCTGTTATATTTAACTGAATTATTATTATTCCATTGTTTGGAAAGCGCTAAGCCCGCACGACCCGCAATAATGGATTCAAATTAGATAAGTTTAGATTTAGAAAAGATATAGGAAAGTATTAGTTTGGAAATAGGGTAGTTGATGAGTGGAACAGTCTGCCTAGTAGGGTTATTGAAGGTAAAACCTTGGGTAGTTTCAAATTTAGGTTGGACATATACACGAGTGAGAGGGGTTGGATTTGAGTGGGACTTATACATGAGTAAATAAATTTATCAAAGCTTATTGCTTGGGTAGCTTTGAAAGTGGGTTGAGCAAATAGTATTCTTTTAGTGGGTTGGATTTGTGAAGGATTTGCCAAGTATGGGCCAACAGGCCTCCTGCAGTGTTCCTCCTTTCTTATGTTCTTATGTTTGTACAACGCCTGAAGGAAATATAGACTCATCAGAAGTGATCCAAGGATCGGGAAGAACAGCTCCACTTTCCTGAATGTGATGGTGAACTTTTAATTTACACTGGCTTCGTCAGTTCAACGCAGAGGTTATTTGAAGGTGTTGAAACTACTGACAACGGAAGATGAGGTAATCAGTCCCAGAGGCTAGGAGTTCTCTATCTTCTTCTGGAAAAATAAACACATAAGCAGTATAATGTGATCCTTTATTGACAACGTATCGCCCACACAGTGGGCTTTATCGAGTCACAAACGGATGTGTTTGTGACTCGATATTTTATACCATTTATTTCAATCTTTTTCTAGGCTGAGAGACTAATTGCCAGTCTTCTACTGTCGGTAGTATCAACAGCTTCAAGAAAGCTCTGTACCGAATCAATAAAACCACTGACTGGTGAAATGTCTTGAGAATAAAGATACTTAAGTGTTACACCTGTGTCTTATTCACTAACTTGTCTGCATTGTACACTATTAGTGCCAGTAGGCCTTCTGAAGTGTTCCCCCATTCTTAATAATATTATTGTACACCATTAAAGTTATTGTACACCATTAATGTTATTGTACACCATTAATGTTATTGTACACCATTAATGCTATTATACACCATTAATGCTATTGAACGCCACTAATACTATTGTACCTGCCCATTCTAGCAGATCGATCTTAAATCCATCTCTCCTTCACGCAAGGGTCAAGCTTGAATAACCCCACTAAAATACCGATACAAGGTAAACAGACACAAATGCAGACTTGTAATAATATTGGTAGAATTACCGACAATATGTTAAGTAAAAGGACACAAATGCAACTAATGTGACATTTTATTGTGGCAACGTTTCCCTCTCCAGGAGCTTTTTCAAGCCTGAAAAAGCTCCTGGAGAGCGAAACGTTGCCACAATAAAATGTCACATTAGTTGCATTTGTGTCCTTTTACTTAACAAATGCAGACTTATACGATCCTTTACAACGTTTCGACCACGCAGAGGGATTTTTCCCAAGTCGAAGCGAGGCTTAACTTGACACCAGGCTTCAGAGCAGTGATCTCGACCAGGCGACTCTGCTTAAGCGAGAGAACAACTTCACATTTTTGTTTAGCATAGTTTTTTTCATATTAACATTTTAAACGTTCTTAGCGTATTTTTTCCCCGCTTGATACGACTCCGGAGTTGAAAATAATGAAGTGCTATTGAGCACAGTACTTTATAAACCGTAATGGATTCCTGGACGAGTTTTATGGTTTAGTTTTAATATCATACTCGAGTAACAAACGAGTCTGTTTTTC
Source organism: Cherax destructor (assembly GCA_009830355.1). NCBI lineage: Eukaryota > Metazoa > Arthropoda > Malacostraca > Decapoda > Parastacidae > Cherax > Cherax destructor. The sequence continues at coordinate 193,975 of WNWK01002423.1, read as the reverse complement.
TTCTAAATTTATGGAAGTCAAGAATAAATATATGTGTCGGGACAAATTTAATTAAGCAGGACTAGATTACATCTGCAGTGTTTTTTTTTTATTTTCACAACAAAATACAAGTTTGGAGAACAAAAAAAATATACTTAATACAACGGCGCACATACTGGCTGATGTACACACAGTGGGTAATACACACACACACACACACTGGGAAATACACACACATACAAAGTAACGTACACACACTGGGTAATGAACACACACTGCGTGATACACATACACTGGCTGACGTACACACACTGAGTAATAATCACGCACACTGGGTAATATACACACACTGCGTGATACACACACTGGTTGATGCACACTTACTAGGTAATGTACACACACTGAAATATGCACATACAGTAGCTAATGTACACGCACTGTCTAGTGTGCACACTGGTTAATATACACCCACTGTGTAATACACATACACCGGCTTTTGTACACACACTGGCTAATGCACACTCACTGGATGATACACAATGGATGATGTACACACAGGACCATTATACACACAATGGCTAATGTACACACTGGATAATACACGCACACACACGCACACTGACGTGCACGCACTGTGCTGCACAGGGGATAAAAAGGAAGGCACCGCAGTGAAACAGATTACATAACAGGGAGACGAAGATAATTATCGAGTAAGAGGCCTCAGAGTGGGTAAGTGAGATAAGTGAAGCTGCTAATGGATGGGTAGTGAGAGCAGTGATGTTTCTGGTGTGTGCGATAAGTGAAGAGTTTGAATTAGATGAATCCCTCTTCCCAGATAATTTTGAGATTAGATTTTGCCGCCGAAGTGGCTAGTGTATTCTGCACCCCATATCCATCCTGTGGAAGGTAGCGCAGATTTAAGGAATCTTAGTCATTCATTACCCTAGAAACGACATATGTAGGAGTTATTTTGGAATATGCAGCACCAGCTTGAAACTCGCACATGATAAAGCAAATCAGGAAAGTGGAGACAGTGCAGGGATTCGCAACCAAACTAGTCCCAGAGCTATGTAAGTGGAATAACAATCTCTACAGGGGAGCTTGTAAAAAAACATCAGTAGTGTCGTGAATGCCATGTTCTGTACGAACTAAGTGAGTTAACTGGCTTTGACAACAATATATAAAACAGTCTCTAGACTTTGGCTATGTTTTGGGCAGAATGGCATGAGGGTAAAGTAAAAAAAACTGCTTTGCATTACCTTCATTTCCACTAATTCTCACAGCTTTGAACCTGTACTCTAACGAGAAAAGGGAAATTTTAAGTTAACAAATTCCAGGATGATTTTCAGTACATCTTTAAGAAAACTGGGCAGCAAATCCTACTTCCGTCTTTGTCTTTTATCATATTTATCAATGCACGAGTCGCGTATTTGTTTGTTTTGTAAACTGAAGGCAATTTTGTCGCTATCCTTGCTAAATATACAGAAAAAAGGAAAGTTGGGAGTTAGTTTTCTCCTCCAGCTTTAACTCAACAGTGGAGTCACCACTCTTAAGTCTGTCTTTAAAACCGTCGCTTCTGAAACATCTGAGTGAAACTCTAGGTACAACGTGCTAGAGGAACAAGAATCCAATTACTCCGTGAGTAGTAAGTATGCTAGAAACGTGTTAACTGGTGTTATCAAAACCTTGTCAGACTTCTGTTCATAAGAGCTGGTTCTTATACTGGAAGATATTATTGTCATATATAGGTCAATGAGTTCCGTGTCAGCTAAAGGTAAGAAGAAAGTTGCAATTTGCAAGTCATTCTTCCAGTAGCTGCAAGGTCTGCAGAGAGATGTCTCATCTAATTGACCAGTTTTTAGTTTTTAAGTCAGACGACATTAAATCACTTAATTAAATTCACGGAATGTTTAAGATGTGAATTGCTAATGTTGCCTAAAAGTATTAGATAATACTTTAGATAGCATTCTAACCTATGGGAGGTATTGCTTAGTTTAGAAGCTAAATGTCGTCAGGGTATATATAATTTATGGGTCATGGTAAGACCATACATGCCAACTGGCTGTTATTTATTCAGGATAATAGCCACTAGTTCTTATTTTTACTTTTGTTTGAATGTCTAAAGACTACTCTTAGTCTATGAATCTTTGCGGCTGTCGAGGTCTTAAAGGGTGGCTGTGTTAGTATGGGAGTCACCAAGTAGTTGACTAGGAAGTAAGCGGGTTCATCCATCCCTACTACACCTCCACCTTTGCCTGCTGTTGTCACTGGCGAGCGTGTCGTTTCTATGTCCTATGAGGGCGACGATGTACCTCTTGGGAAGGGAGGGTTGAGATTTCTCGGAGAGTGCTGCATTAAGTATACCTTGCATGTAGCCTTTCAGGAATTCAAGGTCTGCGTGTCTGTAGTTGGTGCAGAACATGTCGGTGTTGATGTGTGTGCTACGGTTTCCGGTTGCGAATTTCAGACCATGGCTTAGCTCCCTAGTAACGTTGGTCAAAAATTTTGTGCACTGGCTATTTAGGTTTCAGACTTTCTGCTAGAATAGGTAGTTAAATGCACAAATTAGTGGGGGCGTTTACTGTTGAATTATTCTTAATTAGTAGAATGAGAGTAGCTAGTATTAGAAACAAGAAGTTAGCTAGTTTATCCCTGTCGTTTTTCATCACAGCTCCGACTGACAAGATCTTTCAGCCCTTGATTGAGAAACTCCCAACCTGTAAATTTCTTCTCCACTTTCTTTGCCAAAACTTCATAAACCGAATTAACCGGTTCTCACCATAATTAACCTGTTCTCACCATAATTAACCTGTTCTCACCATAATTAACCTGTTCTCACCATAATTTCTTACAGTATAACAACAAGCTCCATAAACATCAATTGTTTATTAAACAATAATGATCTTGCTATGTCACGTTGATGACATTCTTAGTATTTCTCTCACAAGTTTCTAGAAAATAACGATAAAGAGATTACTACAGTATGCCTACTAGATCATGCGAGGCAAATTCTTTTTACAATATACTTTACACACACACATATATATAATTAACATTTTAAAGGTCTAAGCATTTGTTTTAATGATTCCACTAGGTAGTTTTTTTCCTATTTACTTTAAGCTATATAACTTTTTTGAGTAAATTGACCAAATTTAAACTCCGGTGCAAGGAGACACATCTTGACTCAGCTTTTTTTTTTAGAATCTTATATTTCTTTACAGCTGTTATAAACATATACGTCTCTATCATATAACAATTCACTGTACGAAACTCTTACTAACACCCTGTCATGTAAAATTGAAAGGATAGTTTAAGTGTTTCGTACTCTGGCAGTATTGAAATGACTGTTAAACATTTTCGTACTCATAAAAAATTACTGACATTCACTATATGCTTTATTTTACTGTGTTTCTGAATTGTTCTTATTCCTGTAAAGTTTAATTTCCAATGTAAAAGTCCAGGTTTAAGCCCAGGTCTGGAGATTCATCAGCACATTTAAAGACTTTGTCTAATATAAAAACGAGAACCTCTCCATACACTCTCAACAAAGTCTTACCAAAGAAAGTTGTAGTATTATCTTGAGATTTCAGTTATTTATATTCCTTGATATGAAGCCAAACAGTTGCTTAGGTATATTACACTCATGCACTCTTGCTGTGGCTTCAGATTTCAACTAACCAGAGCTACCAAGACTTTCCCATCTGGTTTGGTTAAGTTCTGTGTTATTTAGTTCAAAAGTGTTGCTGTTATTGTTATAACTGAAGAGACGGTATAAAATGCCGACATGGTATAAATTACCTCATATTATACTTATGAGGGAGCGTTAAACTTGAAAGGGTCTTAAAGCGCCTAGGAATAGGATTTCAGGGTGTATCTGAGGATGGGGAGGGTAGATTCAAATCCTTTGAGTAAAAGCCCTTGATTAAATTTTTCTTTCCATCATCGCACTATAAAACTACCATGTGTGTCCACGTTAAACTACGTCAACCACTCAACTGACCACAACATTGCTTCCCAAATCATTCTAAAGCTTTTTGGTATCACCTTGAATTTATGTGTCGCTCCATATTTGTATCGCTGGTGAACTTACTATAGTCACTATTACCTTATCTAGGTCGTTCATGTAAGCTATGAACGGTGGCCCGGTGGTCTGGTGGCTAGAGCTCTCGTTTCACACACGGAGGGCCCGGGTTCGATTCCCGGCGGGTGGAAACATTTTGACGTGTTTCCTTACACCTGTTGTCATGTTCACCTAGCAGCAAATAGGTACCCGGGTTGTTAGTCGACTGGTGTGGGTCGCATCCTGGGGGACAAGATTAAGGACCCCAATGGAAATAAGACACAGTCCTCGATGACGCACTGACTTTCTTGGGTTATCCTGGGTGGCTAACCCTCCGGGGTTAAAAATCCGAAGAAATCTTATCTTACAGGGTCCATTACCAACCCCTGTGGAACGCCACTTATGACCGATTCTCACTAATGACGTTGCAAAGTTTATGCTTGTGATTCCTAGAAGTCAACCACGTTTCGAGCAGAGACAATTTTCTCTCCCATACCATGTAAATCTCTCGTGTGTGGGGGGCAGATCAAAGGCTTCACTGAAGCCCTTTAAGTAACGTCGTACTCAGCCATTAGCCGCTGCTTTAAATATCTTTGCAAAAAATATCATTAAGAATGTTAATTTAATCGCAAGTCCTTTCAGGATCTCTCTGTCACTTTCTTAAGAACTAGTATGTGATTGAGAGATTACGAAAGCGCTTTAAATTTAATTACCATTCACCGTTGTTAAAAATAAAAAAATGTAAGACATTACTTGTTTCTTGTGATCTTATTGTATTAAATGTGTTAATTAAGATCAGAACCTTCTGAAGCCTTGTTAAGTTACTAACATTCCATAATTTATTTGATATTATGGAAGCAAAATCCATCCTCCCTCTCCCAGCAATCCATTCTCTCTCTCCCAGCAATCCAGCCTCTCCCAGCAATCCATCCTCACTCTCATAGCAATCCATCCTCCCTCTCCCAGCAATCCATCCTTCCTCTCCCAGCAATCCATCCTCCCTCTCCCAGCAATCCATCCTTCCTCTCCCAGCAATCCATCATATATCGCCCAGCAATCCATCCTCTCTCCCTCTCCCAGCAATCCATCCTCCCTCTCCCAGCAATCCATCCACCCTCTCCCAGCAATCCATCCACCCTCTCCCAGCAATCCATCCTCCCTCTCCCAGCAATCCATTCACCCTCTCCCAGCAATCCATCCACCCTCTCCCAGCAATCCATCCACCCTCTCCCAGCAATCCATCTACCCTCTCTTAGCAATCCATCCACCCTCTCCCAGCAATCCATCCACCCTCTCCCAGCAATCCATCCACCCTCTCCCAGCAATCCATCCACCCTCTCCCAGCAATCCATCCTCCCTCTCCCAGCAATCCATCCACTCCCAGCAATCCATCCACTCTCTCCCAGCAATCCATCCTCCCTCTCCCAGCAACTGTTCCCTGGTGGAAATTGATGGCAAATAGGGGACGTATATGCCTTATACGTCTCCTATTTATGTTGCTTAAAAATGAATTATCGGAATTATTAGTATTGTAATAATTGGGAAACGGTAAACCCAACTCATCAGAAACATAAATACTAATAAGTGCATTTTCAAATACATTCAGATTCTTTTAATGTCTAAGTTTTAATTAACAGTGTTGTATAATACCGACAACATGGTGAATTAGACACTTTATACACAGAATAATTCAGCATAAGTTTGAATTAGCAGGACAGGTATGATCTTTGAACATATCTTCCTCTTATTTCTTGCTTCGAAAACTTATATCACTCTTTATACCTATTGAAGACCAGTATGCTGCCATCTCTCTCGCCAATTTCCTGGAGTGATGTAGCGTAAATATTTGTCCATGAAGGAAATATTGCGCAACTGAAATTAGGTGTCCCCGAACGGCTACCTTTAAGCGGATGATATATATATATATATGTACTGTATATGCCATCTTTTTATCAACAATGTATCTCTTAAATCTTTTGTACCATATTATGTAATAAAATATACTTATTGGTAAAAAAAAAAAAAAAGATGGGGTGGTAGGGGAAGGGGAATATTCAAATGGCTTCAGAAAGAAATCCAAATATTCTTCCTTGAAGCCTTTTTATCCACTTCTCCGAGGCTATGGGTCCCACAATTTGTACCAGAGGTGTACCCCATCTTATATATATATATTTTTTTTTTCAACAAGTCGGCCGTCTCCCACCGAGGCAGGGTGACCCAAAAAGAAAGAAAATCCCCAAAAGAAAATTCTTTCATCATCATTCAACACTTTCACCTCACTCATACATAATCACTGTCTTTGCAGAGGAGCTCAGATACGACAGTTTTTTTTTCTCCTTATTCCAAGGCTTTGCGTTGTTAAATTGAGAACGCCTCATCCGATCGGGTTCAAATTTTCAGTAGTGCTTTACTTTGACTAACCAATGCCGGAGATATGTTCGTCTACTTCCCCACTCGGTAGAGCACTTAGTTCCACTTACACTCCACTTATATATATATATATATATATATATATATATATATATATATATATATATATATATATATATATATATTCGCTCACCATTAAGCGGGCCAAAACGACATGGGTTCGAGTCCTCGGCTAGTCGCAGTGTAGTTACTGGTTAATTACCACTCGTCCGTGGTTACAATAATATATATACTGCTTGTGGAGGCTAGTACACCAAACGGGGAGTAGAATGAAATTAGCTCTGAAGCACCCACACCAGCGTATGTCCTCGGATCAAGGTAAAATATCTAGCTCTGATGGGTGCGTGATTAATGTAGGATTGGATAGTGCTGTGGGTCAAAGCATCATGTGATTTTCGCTCACCATGAGGCGGGCCAAAACGACATGGGTTCGAGCCCTCAGCTAGTTGCAGTGTTGTTATTGATATAAGTCGTGCCGAATAGGTAAAACTTGTGATTTTGGCTTAAATAGCAACGCTCTTCTTGCCGAATAAGGAGAGCGAAAATTTGTTCATGCAATAATTTCGCAAAAAATCATTCTGATCCAATCATTCTGATCCAATGTAGTTGTCTTATTTACTTCAACGAAGTCCTTCAGCACTGGTTCCAGAAGAGGTTTCACTCTGTGAAACCAGTTTCACAAAACTATTCAGCTCTGCTGTCCAGCTCAATCGTTGCCTCATTTGTCCTACGTCACGGCTGTCGAGGTCTGTCTCTATACAGCTTCTGTCTCTACTTATAATGAAAGAACAAGATACACCTTAGATCATTGTCTTAACAGTTGAGCGATAAGGTTACAACAAGAAATCCCCATATCTTTCCCCCCAAAATCACAGAAGAATCTATGATTTTCTTAAACTCCAGTGTTATTTATATTTCTAACCATTAACTCTACAAATTCTTAAACATCCTTAAGCTCAGACATTCTCTACACACAAAAAACTAACTTCAATACCTATAATCTTCTTAGGGCTCTTATCATACACTTACAAGTCAATTTCAGTGTTCACAGGAATACTCCTCGAGTACTCAACCTCTGACCTCTCACTAGTAACAGCAGGGGTCCAAAACTAAGCCGTCTTACAGGTTATCCACTTGAGGTTCACTCAGACCTCCCTGGGTCTGCTTTTTTTACTCACAAAACACACCCCAGGATGCACATACACCAGGCTGCACACACACCAGGCTGCACACACACCAGGCTGCACACACACCAGGCTGCACACACACCAGGCTGCACACACACCAGGCTGCACACACACCAGGCTGCACACACACCAGGCTGCACATCACCTCTCATTCCTAAACGACCCATCACTTTCAATAAAAATATTATCCCTCTTTTTACAACAAAACACTTAATCATCAGTACATATTGCAAAATACCACAATACACTGCAACATAAATGTTCTTACATTGCATCTCAATCAACCAAAACTAGATACTTATAAAATATTAGGAAAAAAAAAAAATTGCACCGAGAAGCGAGCATCAACCGCAGTAACTCTAATGGAGACAAACTTTGACTCCTTACCCTAAAACAATTTTAATTACAATACAAAGCAGACTTCATAATAAGATGTAATTACTGTAAATATTAAAGCGATTCCACTGCTAATGAAAGTAGAGGGAATGACGACACTGACTTGGGAAACAGGTAATGGTGTGTCTAGATAAATAACTTTTTTTTTTCAAATTTTTAACCTGTAATAATAGAATTACCGACAAGATGTAAAAGATACAATATGCAATTAAGGGCATTTCACTGCGGCAACGTTTCGCTCTCCTGACTCCTGGAGAGCTGGAGAATTCTCCAAGAGTTTCCTTTTTTGAAAGTCAAAATGTCTATAATGCCAAAGTATCAGTCATTATGGTTTCTTATTAGTTATATCCAAATCCGAGGAAATTCGATTGACAGACCTAGCACCGCGTACCCATCCTAATGATGCGTCAGCTACCACAGCAGACTTGAGGGGCCAGTAACAAACATCTGAAAATAAGCAACACAGTGTCAGGGTCATTTTTGTGCTTGATATAAGACTGAGTCTAGAGAGAGTCCACAAGTTCTTCTGACAGCCATAACGTCTAACAAAGTATGCATAAAGCAGTATATGTTACAAAGAAATGCAGAGTTAAAATGCACAACAAAAGTGAAAATAAAAAAAATAAAAAAAATAAAAAAAATATTGACGCTTAGATATAATCAGTATTAGTTTAGCAAACTTTTATTATCAAATATAAAAAAATATAAAATTAAATTTATTATACACGAGGAAATGAAAGGTAATCATGTTTGATTCATGAAAGGGAAGCTGTAATTCCTTGGATGAAGATCCCTTCAGCAGCATCAAGGCACCCCCCTAACCCCATTGATGGTACCTTTATTAATATGCCGAGGAAGAACGAGGCAATCAAGAACGTATTTGTATGCTGCTGTTGGCATCCAATTATACCCAACTATTTTGGAGAGGCTTCTCACAGCATTCGTAATTGTTATACAAGATTATGTAAGAAACTATTCTGTCTGAATACAGAGTCAAGTTGAGCCCACGTGGCAACTATTTGAGGATCCCTTAATGCACTGGTTCGGAATTAATGATCCGTGTACCACTAGTGTGGTACACTACTTGCACGTGTACTAGTGTACACCTACCACTAGTGGTGTGTGGTACACTACTTGCACGTGTACAAGTGGTGCACATACCACTGGTGATACATGTATCAGAAATGGTATGCGTGCCACACATGGTACGTCTCTCACAAGAGGTACGTGTACCCCTGAGTGAACGTGTACCCCTGAGTGAACGTGTACCCCTGAGTGAACGTGTACCACTGAGTGAACGTGTACCCCTGAGTGAACGTGTACCCCTGAGTGAACGTGTACCCCTGAGTGAACGTGTACCACTGAGTGAACGTGTACCACTGAGTGAACGTGTACCCCTGAGTGAACGTGTACCCCTGAGTGAACGTGTACCCCTGAGTGAACGTGTACCACTGAGTGAACGTGTACCCTGAGTGAACGTGTACCCTGAGTGAACGTGTACCCTGAGTGAACGTGTACCACTGAGTGAACGTGTACCCTGAGTGAACGTGTACCCTGAGTGAACGTGTACCCTGAGTGAACGTGTACCACTGAGTGAACGTGTACCACTGAGTGAACGTGTACCCTGAGTGAACGTGTACCCTGAGTGAACGTGTACCACTGAGTGAACGTGTACCACTGAGTGAACGTGTACCACTGAGTGAACGTGTACCCCTGAGTGAACGTGTACCACTGAGTGAACGTGTACCACTGAGTGAACGTGTACCCCTGAGTGAACGTGTACCACTGAGTGAACGTGTACCCCTGAGTGAACGTGTACCACTGAGTGAACGTGTACCACTGAGTGAACGTGTACCACTGAGTGAACGTGTACCACTGAGTGAACGTGTACCCCTGAGTGAACGTGTACCTCTGAGTGAACGTGTACCACTGAGTGAACGTGTACCACTGAGTGAACGTGTACCACTGAGTGAACGTGTACCACTGAGTGAACGTGTACCACTGAGTGAACGTGTACCACTGAGTGAACGTGTACCCCTGAGTGAACGTGTACCCCTGAGTGAACGTGTACCCCTGAGTGAACGTGTACCCTGAGTGAACGTGTACCCTGAGTGAACGTGTACCCTGAGTGAACGTGTACCCCTGAGTGAACGTGTACCCTGAGTGAACGTGTACCACTGAGTGAACGTGTACCACTGAGTGAACGTGTACCACTGAGTGAACGTGTACCCCTGAGTGAACGTGTACCCCTGAGTGAACGTGTACCCCTGAGTGAACGTGTACCCCTGAGTGAACGTGTACCACTGAGTGAACGTGTACCACTGAGTGAACGTGTACCACTGAGTGAACGTGTACCACTGAGTGAACGTGTACCCCTGAGTGAACGTGTACCCCTGAGTGAACGTGTACCCCTGAGTGAACGTGTACCCCTGAGTGAACGTGTACCCCTGAGTGAACGCATTACTGGTCAACACAGGACGTAGTCGAAATTCCACTTTGTGTTTTACGGTTACCGAGGCAGTAAAATTAACACTCAGCAGTATTGGTGTTTTATACGTCAGGACACAGGATACGTGCTTCGTGACACGGATCGCTAACTTGAGCTTTTGGTCATATGAACGAGGTCTCTCACTGGCTTACCGGTCCACCCCGTAACACACTTTAACAGATATGATAATGGGAATATTAGTACCCAGCAGTATTATTACGCTTTCCATTGCTAATGTAATTATTATTTCTGTGTTCTGTAAAGCACTATCAATATAATTTACTCCCAACACTACACTGCTGTTATCCTTTGCCTTTAAAACCGACTGCAAATTATATATATATATATATATATATAAATGACACTACGACTAGCCAAGGACTCGAACACATGTTGTTTTGGCCCGCCTCATGGTGAGCAAAAACCACATGACGCTCTAACCCACAGGACCACCAAATCCTACAAGAATCAAGCACCCAGCAGAGCTAGGTGTGTTACCTTGATCTGAGGACATACGGTTGTGTGGGTGCCTCTGAGCAAATTTCATTCTACTCCTCGTTTGGTGTACTAGTCTCAACAAGCATTATGTCCTTGGATCATGGTAACACATGGGTGCTTGATTCTTGTAGGATTTGGTGGTCCTGTGGGTTAGAGCGTCATGTGGTTTTCGCTCACCATGAAGCGGGCCAAAACAACACGGGTTTGAGTCCTTGGCTAGTCGCACTGTTGTTATTGATCAATACCACTTGTTTCTTGGTTACAATAATATATATATATGTCGTGCCGAATAGGTAAAACTTGCGAGTTTGGCTTAAATAGCAACGCTCTTCTTGCCGAATACGGCAAGCGAAAATTTGTGTATGCAATAATTTTGCAAAAATCATTCTGAACCTAACGAAAAAATTATATTTCATTGTGTTTGTTTATTATTAAATTATTGTAAACTTATCTAAAATATATTTTGTTGGATTAGGCTAAATTAATTTGAGCTTGTTATAATAAGGTTAGGTAAGTTTTCTAAGGTTCTTCTGGTACAAAATTATTATTTTTTTACATGAAAGTAAATGAAAAAAATATATGTTTAAACGTATATGAGAAAATTATAGAAAGGACTTAATTTTAAACGAGTTCTTGCTAATTGACCAGTTTTACCTATTCGGCACGACATACATACATATATATATATATATATATATATATATATATATATATATATATATATATATATATATATACACAGAGGTATATATATATACAGAGGTATATACAGAGAATGGTCACAGTCAGATGGATTCAAAACTACGTCAGGGGAGGCTGGTAAGGTTACTCAAGTGACGCCCTAAACCACTCGGCCATATTCCTCAAAAGCTAAACAGCCTGGTTTAGTGGTTAATCATACTCAACTGTATTATTTACAGGTTAACTTGTTAATCATACACGACTGTATTATTTACAAGTTAACTTATTTTACACAAATGCATTTTAATTATATATAAAAATTATTGTTTCGAATGATTTATTAATTGGAAAATTATTATAATAATCTCCTATGTTAAATTACATTTATTATTACGTTAGTGTTTCAAATATATTATTACATTGTCGCTCCTGAGATCAAATATAATAAGGTAATATAATGAAATAGGGTTGCATTAATATAATGATTATTTTAATTAATTGAGCAGAAAGCTAATTAATGGTTAATAATGAATCTTGAAGCGAAAGTCGGATTATTGTCACAGAGTTAAAGTCAGAGGAGTAAACTTTACACTATGACCTTGTCCGTAACCCCCACAATGTGATCTTGTCCTTAGCACTCACACTGACCTTGTCCGTAGAACCCACACTGTGACCTCCGTAGCACCCACACTGTGGCCATGTCCGTAGCTCCCACGCTGTGACCGTGTCCGTAGCTCCCACGCTGTGACCGTGTCCGTAGCTCCCACGCTGTGACCGTGTCCGTAGCACCCGCACTGTGACTTTGTCATTAAGACACTTAACTACTTGACAGTAAACCGCACTCTCTCTAGAAATTTTGGATATTACACTGAGTATACTAACAGGCCTATAGTTGCTGACCTACTATTTTTCTTGAAGATAGGATTAACTCTGGCCTCCTTGAACCCCTCTGGTACGGTATTAGTGGTGATGGACAAATTTATTATGTGAACAATGGGGATTGGCAATTCAGAGGCACCATCTTTTAGGAACTAAGTTGGGTTTAACCTGCTTAGTTCTTTTTGTACGAAGTCATGAGATACACTTACTAGTTGACAACTATTTAGAGTTACCCCTTTATTGGTATAGTATGTTTTAAACTTATCAGAGTCTGTGTTAAAGGTATTTGATGCATCTGGTAGTTTACTTACTAGTGTTGATGCGACAGATGTGTAGTAGGAATTAAAACAATTTGCCACTTTAGTTGTTTCGTGGCATACCTTGTTATCGACATTTAGTACTATGTTAGATCTATCTACGGGTTTATGGCTATATCCCAACTGTTGTTGTTGCCAGAGCAACAACTTTGTCTTTGCTCCTTTTATAAGCCTCTGCACTATGTTCCCCACCCTTTGGAATTCATTTGTCAACTGGTCTTTTAATTTCATATTATCTAATATCTCAGTAGTCATACAGGGTTCGGTTCTCCGTTTAATCCTAACCTCTTTCACTGGTGCAATATTATCAAGGATGGCAGTGAACATTGTTTTGAATTTTCCCCAGGCATCATTTACGTCCGTGCAACTTGTTATCACTGTCCAATCACAATTGGACCAGTGTTTCTTTACTGTAGTTTCTAGTTGACCTCATTTTTATTGTCCTGAGTAGACCTAGTGATTCCCCTGGTGCAGTAAATGATGAAATGATCACTAAGGTCTGTGTTAATGACGCCTGACTCAGGTGGCTGAGAACTGTGTGATCCGGGTTAGTGTATTACTTAGTTGAGTGTAACTATTTAAACCTAGAATTTGCTTATACCTTTTACATAGCCCGTTATTTTGCTATTGAAAACAGAAATCTCCCATTATTACTGTCTCGCAATTGTTCTCAAGTCCGGACAAGACTCTCAAAAAGACTTCTAATAACTGGTCATTTAACTAGTTCGTACTAAGATGAGTTTGTTCTTGGGAAGAAACACTTCACTTCATAGTCGTCATTTAAATCAGGTCTTGGATTATATGCCAAGTCATTTCTTATGTAGGCACATACCCCACCAACTTTTCTATTCCCATCATAGCGTTTTATATTGTAACCTTCTATTTTGACCTCGTCGTCAGTCATCGTATCATCCAATCAGGATTCGGAGATGGATTTAACTGCCGCCCTAGTTCTGTTAGCTAGAATCCTAATCTCTGCCAATTTTGGAAAAAGTGATCTTGCGTTGACATGAATAAAGTGAAGGCCTGTTTTCATAAAACAATCATAATCATCAATATATGGCAAGGGGTCATTTGTATTAAAATTAGGTAAATCAATGTCGTCACTGCTAAAGGATAACTGTGCCAAAGTACATTTGTTACAAACAAAATGAAATCTGGTATCATTACCATAATCGAACACATCCATTATGCACCCACCCCTTACACACTTTACATAAGGTATATTTACTGTTCTTCTTTCGTACCTTAGTGCAGTGTATACATGTCTGGTGGTGTCTGAGATAAGAATGGGTCTATTGTCTCACATTGCCCTATGTATGTATGCATTGCATATAGAGTTAAGGTTATCATTCCTAGCTACTAGACTTGTTATTATCACCGTCACTTATCTGCCTGTTTTGCATCTGTACCATAGTTTGAGGTCCTGGATTAGTTTGGATATCGCCACTTAATAGCGCCACTATAAGAGCTGTGCGCCACTGTTTTTGTATGGGTTTGCGGTGTTGCCATACCTTGCGGCGATAGTGACATTTACGTTTCTGGTAGGTTGGGCTTTCACTGTCCAGGGTGCTGTTACCCCATTCACCTTTTCCAGTCTCCATGACTGATCTGTGACTTTGTCCATAGCACTCACACTATGGCTTTATCAGTAGAACCCACACTGTGGCCTTACCTATAGCCAGTGTTTGTTGTAGGTATTTTAGTTGCAATCATACATACCGCACACACATACCGCATTCACATACCACATACACGAATATCCATTTTCTCAGACTGGGCTCAGGTTCGATACTGGTCGAGTCGAGATGTATGATTAGGGTGGCTTTTTTTTATATAATTTTATACATACCTCTAGACAAGGTATTTTTACTGCCCCCTCCTCTGTGTTAATTTCGTAACAGCAGGTCTGCCTACGCCTGTTTCCTTTATTCACTTAACAATAAACAAGGTACCTTGGTGTTTTAGTTGCCTGTCGTAGGTCGCTTCTTGTAGGCTGATTGATAAGTTAGCCAAAGCAAGTATTCTGAAGGAGAACGCAGAAGATATGTTTGGTATATCTGTGGCTAACACTAGGAATAATATTGGAAGAGAACTAAATAATGAAAGTCAGTGACAAAGGAATGCAGATAAAAGCACGAATCGATCTATCACTCACTATGATAACACGAGCGTTGATAAGCATGTTTACAGAGCAACTTGCAATGTAAACACTGACTGATGTTGTAGTAGTCAGGCTTAGGCTGGGTTACAAGTAATTCTGGCAGTCTGGCAGACACACTCATCTCGATCTAAATAAATGCAAAGAATGTGATCAGCTTTATGGTCACTTTCTTGAACACTGTCTCTCACTGTGCACTTATTGAGGAATATAGGGATACTGTAATAACCTATGTGAGATGCACAAATAACCCGCACATAGGCGAAAGAAACTTTTGACGACGTTTCTTGTCTGACATGGACCTGTGTCTCACTAGTTTATGGTCCAAGTCGGACCGAAACGTCGCCATAAGTTTCTTTCACCTATGTGCGGGTAATCTGTGTATTGCTCTAGTCAAGGTATTGTTTTTTTTATTTCGATGTGAAATGTCAAGGTATGTTATTAAGGAAAATGAGTTACCAGATATATTAACCCTTTTGGGGCCCAGTTTCTACGTCTTTTGTGTATCCATGTGGTCTTGCACTACCTTCTTCTTCTTGGTTCGCCGGTACTCTCCCGGCCCGGGCCTTTTCCAAGTGGTGGCCCGGCCTTGGCTCCTTTTCCCGGGAGTATGTGCACAGTAAACTAGCAGCCTCGGAGGCAAAAATCCATGACCCGGCTTTGAAATGAGCTGAGGTAAGGTAACAGATCTTAGTCTGTAAATTCAACGAGATTTTACAGATAAAGATAACACAGGATTTGTATTGTTAATGTAAATAAGCAGTACAGTTGAGATATCCAACAAGATTGTCGTAGTCTGTTTCGCAGGAACGTAAATAATCTATATATTAGCTATGCAAAACAATTGCACACAGGCGATCTTAACGATGCAAAACATGCCACATGGGGATGGAAATCTTTAGCTCAAGATCTTTCGTACTCTCTGTGCGTCGTCAGGAGCTATGCAACGCTGCAATGCTAGCAACAGATAGTAGGAAGAAAAAAATGTGAGGCAAGGCAGAAGCGTAAAGCGTCAGGCCATGTCACAATCTGGTGTGTGGACATAAATTCATTATTTACAAATGTTGCTTTAAAATTGGTCTGTTGTATTAAATTCCCATGAAACGGAAAGACTAACACTCCTGCCTCACTACAAAACTCTAAACTGACATCAACTTTTCATTCGCATAAGAGGGCAGCGCCTCCCTGGATGGAAGGCAGTAATAATTAATTTGCCGAGGAACACTTCCGCCTGAAATAAGACCACGCTTAAAAAAAGTCTGGAGAAAGCACTTACAAAAGCTGTGCGAGCTTTGATATTCTGACTCCCCGTTGTTGGCTGCTTCAGTGGCCTAAGAACCCTGAACTCTGACCCCTTGGCCTCTAATGGCCCTCTGGTTCTTAACCCTTTGTAAGCTTATCTCTTGGTCTACCCAAGGCACACTGTAATTTTACCCATGGCTGTTGACCTCTACCTGGCGTCTGGTATCTGACCTCTGACCCCTGGTCTCTGAGCACAGGAGAGAGCAACAACAGCCATATTTAATCATAGCAAGATAAAAAAAAAAAGCAGCAGCATCAGTATCACAGAGTGCAACAACCAACAGAAAATGCAGCAGCAGACACGAGAGTGTATATACCTACCTCCAGGTAGGTATATATCAATCAGCAGGAGAATGCACCAACAGATGGAAGGTATATACAGGCCAACACTAGACAAGCTAGCAGGGGAGAGCAGAAGCAGGTAAAGAGAAGCAATAACAGTTGAATGAATACATTTAACAGCAGCAGCAGATGGAAGCAGAAAGAAAACCAGGAAGATAAATGAAAAAGAAAGAAACAGGAAGAAGGAAATAGGAAAAAATAGCTAAAAGAAGGAAATAGGAAAGAATAGCTAAAAGAAGGAAACAGGAGGAGGAGGAAGGAAGGAATAACTAGGAAAAAATGGTAATAGAAGAAGGCAACTTAAAGAAAACAGAAGGAAGGAAACAGAAAAGAATTAGCTAAAAGGGAAGAACAAACAGAAAAGAAGTAGACAGAAGGAGACATGAAAAAGAAGCTAAAAGAAAGAAGCAGGTAAAAGAAAGCAGAAAGAGGGAAGCAGAGACAAAACTACAATAAGAAGACAGCAGACAGGACTGGGGAAAATAAGCAGAAGAGACATTAGCAAGTAGATGGTAGACAGCAAGAAGGAGAATGTAGATAAAGCAAAGCATGATAAATAAGATGGTAATAAGAGCTAGAAGGAAGAATGGATGAATGAGGAAACAGATAAAAGAATACACACTGAAAAAGAGTGAATGAAAAGTGAAGAAGAGAAACTGTAGGAGAGAGGAAAGAGGCGGTAATAGAAAAACGAGAGAAGGCAGAAAGCAAAGGAAAGGAAAGAGGGAGGAAAAAGAGATCAAGGAGAAATTAGGAAGGACTGAGGAGTTTTAGGAAGGAGATATGAGAGACAAAAACACGAGAAAAGAGAGAGGACGTACGAGACAGGGAAGAGAAAGCAGTACGAAGGAGATAGGAAGAAGGAAAGAAGCACGAGAAATGCGGAAGAGAGGAGGAAGGCAGAAGAAAGAAGAGAGGCAAAAGGAGAGAGAGAGAGAGAGAGAGAGAGAGAGAGAGAGAGAGAGGCAGGAGGGAGTCAAGAGAGAGGCAAGAGGGAGGCAGGAGGGCGTGTGTACCTGCTCAGTGGTGAACTACCCGACATTAATTAGCTCATCCTGGTGTATACTTCAACACTGAGGACTCCACACTGCTGGCTCACATCTTCCTGTGTGGGCGGGACGGGGTGGGGGGCATGGACGAGGTATGGACGTGGGCAGGTTTGGGGGTACGCGTGGAACAGTTGAGTGTTGGCATTTGGTGGAGAGTGGGTATGGGTATTGAGTGAGAGGGTTGGATATGGACACAGAGTGGAGGGTTGGGCAACAGAACGTCACATATCATGGAGAAAAAATCCTCAGTGGTATACTAAATAAATTTAAGCTCAACAACTGATATATTGACTAGGACAATATAAGAAATTGTTGAATTTCACAGGGAAGTCACCCTGAGCACTCTCGCAAAAGACGGTACTGCCCTCCACTCACCAAAATGAAGTACAAACAACTGTGAATCTTCCCACAAAGAAATAGAGACAAACAGAACATTAGAAAGCCAAACTGAAAAGAATTCATTAAAGAAAAGGGGAAAAATCACATATGCAAATTCCAAGTGAAAAACTTCCTCAGTATTGACTCCCTACTTACAGGTGTGCATGTTGACCCCCATTTACTTATACTCGCTCAGACAAACTACGCTAACCTGTGCGGAAACTCTACATTTTATAGACACATCCTCAACGCTGTCAGTCCGAGAGTGACAGACTTAATTAACTCTGGTCCTTCAAAAACATTGTCAAAACTTCAGAAAAATCGCAAAGAACGCTTGTAACTTGCTCAGATAATGGGCCTAGATTGAAGAGGAGGCCAAGCGTGTGCATATTCTGCAATCTGAGGAATAATAATATTATTATTATCAGCATTTTTATCATTATTATTATCAAAGCATGCACTAAACCTGTATGGGTTATGCAGTTTTGAGATATGGATTGACGAGATCTGATGGATTGTTGGTGGTGAGGATTTGGCTCTAAAATAACTTGTAGTTGCAACAGCAGTTAGGCAAGTCTGCAAGCCTGACATGAAAAATGTTTGTTAGATCTATTGTAGCCATGACAGTACTGTGGTTGGAGTTAAATTCTGATTCCTCATTTCACAGTGACGGTGACAAAGTTGAGGTTCTCCCTGCAGAGTTTATCTGGCACACTTCCACGATAGAAAATATATAACATATTCAGTTTTTGCAATAGGAATAATCTACAAGGTGCAGAAGTGGATAATAAAATTGATGACAAATGTCTCTCAAAGTGTGATGGCACACTGAACAAAATCGCGTCTAAACATAATAAAAATGAAAGGTCAACTCTGCAAGGCTCTGTTCTTGCACTTTTTATTCTTTCTTTTCCTCAGCTCACAAAAATTACACACAAACAGCTTAGTGTTCCCTAAATAAAAATCTGTCTGAAAAAAAAGAAAAAATACATTGAACAATAGAAAAACAACAGTATGTTACGATAATAAATTCCAACTGCTGACATACGAAAAAGAAGAAAAAAAAATGAATGCAAGGCAAAGTAAGATTCTTTCACAGAATTATGGAAAGAAGATCAGAATCCAAGAATATTAAATGTCAGACGACGTAATGTTAAGTTTAATTCTCCCAGCAAATTAAACAGAGTTAAGGAAAGGAAAATGGTGGGGTGGATACTTTCACAATAAAGGCTCTCAAGTCAGTTATGTTATTTTTCAAGGCAATTGTGCTCTAGTGGCACCTTTCAAGGTAATTGTGCTCTAGTGGCACCTTTCAAGGCAGGCGGAACATCCGATTTAGATAGTTTATCTTCTTTTATAAAATTAGTAATTTATCTAAATTACCGAAGCTGCTCCAAAGTGCACTGAATATACTCCCGTTATAGTAAGTAGTTATCCCATTAAACTGAGTCATTCATACTCTTTTCCATAACAAAACTCAAGTTAAACAAAAAATATGACAACTATGAAATCAAACGAAATAAAATAAAATATTTTTTTGACAAAATTTCCATTAAGCGACTACACAAGACGTCTTGTCTGCGTCTTTGGAGGCTATGTGCTAGTTTTCTGGTATATTAATTTGTTGCTAAGATAAGCTGATAAAAAACATGTAATGACAGAAGGTCCGAGGACAAAACGATGGCAGACAGATGAAAGTAAATAGCAGACAGATCGAAAAAAAATACAAGCAGACGGACGGGTAGACAATTAAAATGATGAAGGAAATAAAAAAAAAATACGTATGGGTTGAAAGACAGAGGAAGGGGAGAAAGGACAGACAGACAAAAAAAAATACGTATGGTTTGAAAGACGGAGGAAGGGGAAAAAGGACAGACAGAGAAAGTGCATCTCTGAATCGAATCCAGTAAAAGAAAATCTTAAAAAAATCTGTACATGTGATTTCTAAATACTTACACTGCACCCGTTATTAATCTGGCACCCTACCTTCTAAAGCAGACAAACTAATGCATTTACAGTTTAGTAATAATAAAAATTAGCTGAATAAACTATGTCGTTTGAAGTTTCCCTAAAGATCTTAATAAGCTTCAAACCATTTGCAATCTACTACTATCTCCGTTTTCCCCCTATTTCACAAAAAATATTTTCACTTTCCTTCGGTTGCAAACCCTCGCTTTTCTTGGTGCAAATTATCTTGAAGCAGAGAGACAAAGTCTTTGTTTTTTTTTTAGACGACCTTCAGCACAACTGTAGAAGGGCAAATAACTTCGTGGTCAGAATAATAGTGAATGTATGAGTAGACATTAGTCGACTTAGAATATACAGTCAACTTAAAATTCCTATTGAATATGCTGATCAGGACTTCAAGAAATGGGAGATTATTATCAACTTACTCTTCATATTTTTTTTTACTGGACCAACTCCTACTTCTACTACTTGATCAACTCCTGCTTCAAGTCCTGGATCAACTCCTGCTTCAAGTAGTGGATCAACCCTTGGATCAACTAAATCCTCAACCACAGAAACAGAATGGTAACTAACATACAGTGAATCAGAAACATACAGTTCGTGACGCAGAGACAGACATTGAACGTCACAGAGAAAAGGAAATGGAGCACCACAGTAGAAAAGAGGAAGAACACCAAAGAGGAACAGAAGAGAAACGTCACAGAAAGAAGAAAGGGAGGAAGCCACCACAGGAAAACTAGACAACAGCCACAGAGAAACAAGACGAAGAACGCCACAGAAAAGACAGAACCCGCCACAGAGAAGCAACTGAGGCGAGAGCACCAAAGAAAGAGAGCCAGCTGGTCTATGAGGGTGTAAACACAGCATGGGTTTTGCTAGGCAAGCTTTTAACACAGCTCAGGAGCACAAATATGGCAGTTAGCACGTCTCTCTTTGCCAGCCACCAAAAAGGGTTTCAAAGGGAACCGGGAGCCCCTGAAGAAACACCTCAGGTAATGACCGTCTTGGCAGCGCCGCCTCACCAACACTAACCAGCGAGTTTTTGTACCTTGCTCTGACCTCACACACCCTGGCCGCCCACCAGCCCAGACTCTCAGACCCTGGCCACCCACCAGCCCAGACTCGCACACCCTGGCCGCCCACCAGCCCAGACTCTCACACCCTGGCCACCCACCAGCCCAGACTCGCACACCCTGGCCGCCCACTCACCCAGACTCTCACACCCTGATCACCCACCAGCTCAGACTCTCACACCCTGGCCAGCCTACCAGCCCATACTCTCACACCCTGGCCAGCCCACCAGCCCAGACTCTCACACCCTGGCCAGCCCACCAGCCCAGACTCTCACACCCTGGCCAGCCCACCAGCCCAGACTCTCACACCCTGGCCACCCACCAGCCCAGACTTTCACACCCTGGCCAGCCCACCAGCCCAGACTCTCACACCCTGGCCAGCCCACCAGCCCAGACTCTCACACCCTGGCCAGCCCACCAGCCCAGACTCTCACACCCTGGCCAGCCCACAAGCCCAGACTCTCACACCCTGGCCAGCCCACCAGCCCAGACTCTCACATCCTGGCCAGCCCACCAGCCCAGACTCTCACATCCTGGCCAGCCCACCAGCCCAGACTCTCACACCCTGGCCACCCACCAGCCCAGACTCTCACACCCTGGCCAGCCCACCAGCCCAGACTCTCACACCCTGGCCAGCCCACCAGCCCAGACTCTCACACCCTGGCCACCCACCAGCCCAGACTCTCACACCCTGGCCAGCCCACCAGCCCAGACTCTCACACCCTGGCCACCCACCAGCCCAGACTCTCACACCCTGGCCAGCCCACCAGCCCAGACTCTCACACCCTGGCCAGCCCATCAGCCCAGACTCTCACACCCTGGCCAGCCCACCAGCCCAGACTCTCACATCCTGGCCAGCCCACCAGCCCAGACTCTCACATCCTGGCCAGCCCACCAGCTCAGACTCTCATACCCTGGCCAGCCCACCAGCCCTGGTGAGGCGCCCTCTTAATGGGCACTTTATGGCCAGAAGGAATAAAAAAAGAGGATAAAGAGTGCGTAGGTCTTTATGGAAGTCGAGAGAAGTTTTCCTTCTCGCCAAGAAGGTCGTTATGGCTCCAGGAATTTAAAATTATTATATCAATCCGGAAGCACTAAACCCGTTCGGATTATGCAGCATCTGGAGAAAAGGGAGGCAATTAGTTTTGATCCAAGGGAAGGGCGGCTCCATTTTCTTGGATAAAGAACCCTTCATTAGCGTCTATATATCTCCTTTGAAGGAAAGGAATTTCTATGCCAAAATATTTAATGTAGAATTGGTTGTTGGAGACAAAACATGTAAAGTCTTTTTTTTTCGTGAGGGGAGTTAAAGGTTTGAATTATTGTTATATTCATAGGTATGCGCTAAACCCAGAAGAGTGATGCAACGCCGAGGTAATAAAAGGCAAACAGGTTTCATACTGACGACTTGAAAGGTTATCTTTGAGAATTGGAAAAAAAATGTTAATGTGGTTGGATGACATTACGGTGATGAAGGGAGGCATATACGGTGCCATGCACTAGTCTGGCACAGTTTCACGTCAGGTGCTTATAAAATGCCTTCTGTTTTCTCCTAACCCTCTCATCCCTCGTTCTCTTTCTCTCTTCATCAGTCTTTATTGTCGCCAAAACCCAACTCGTCCATTGGTCGACTTAACGTTGGTCAAACAACCAATCATCGCCGTGTTCTTAACATGTAACAACCTATGCATGTAACTTATAGTCGATTATTTCTGATTGTTTTTCTTTTACAAGTGTAGTGACTGGAAGTTATATAATTTGTTAATTATTTGTCGAGGCCTGGTCAGAGACCCAGCCGCGGGGTTGTTGCCTCCCGAAAACCTCTCCAGATATACTTCAGGTATAAATAATATTAATTATCAAAAAATAGTTTTTTTTTAGTCAGCAGTTTTGTTCTGTGTAAAAAGGATATTTTATTTTTTTATTTAAACTTGCTGGAGCTGTGAAGCTTGTTAAGGTAAACCTTCCTATCGTAACTGAGTTATGTAATCACTGATGAATAATTTGAACCAGTTGGTGGTGTGCTTGTGGTGTCCTCTTATCAATGGAGGTGCACTGAAGTTGACCATCAGACTCACTACACACATTCCCCTCCCACCAGGGAACCATCAGACTCACTACACACATTCCCCTCCCACCAGGGAACCATCAGACTCACTACACACATTCCCCTCGCTCCAGGGAACTATCAGACTCACTACACACATTCCCCACGCTCCTGGGAACTATCAGACTCACTACACACATTCCCCTCGCTCCAGGGAACCATCAGACTCACTACACACATTCCCCTCACTCCAGGGAACCATCAGACTCGCTACACACATTCCCCACGCTCCAGGGAAACATCAGACTCACTACACACATTCCCCACGCTCCAGAGAACCATCAGACTCACTACACACATTCCCCACGCTCTAGTGAATCATCAGACTCACTACACACATTCCCCACGCTCCAGAGAACCATCAGACTCACTACACACATTCGCCACGCTCCAGGGAACCATCAGACTCACTACACACATTCGCCACGCTCCAGGGAACCATCAGACTCACTACACACATTCCCCACGCTCCAATGAACCATCAGACTCACTACACACATTCTCCACGCTCCAATGAACCATCAGACTCACTACACACATTCTCCACGCTCCAGAGAACCATCAGACTCACTACACACATTCCCCACGCTCCAGAGAACCATCAGACTCACTACACACATTCCCCACGCTCTAGTGAATCATCAGACTCACTACACACATTCCCCACGCTCTAGTGAATCATCAGACTCACTACACACATTCCCCACGCTCCAGGGAACCATCAGACTCACTACACACATTCCCCACGCTCCAGGGATTCATCAGACTCACTACACACATTCCCCACGCTCCAGAGAACCATCAGACTCACTACACACATTTCCCACGCTCTAGTGAATCATCAGACTCACTATACACATTCCCCACGCCACACATTCGCCACGCTCCAGAGAACCATCAAACTCACTACACACATTCCCCACGCTCTAGGGAACCATCAGACTCACTAACTACACACATTCCCCACGCTCCAGAGAACCATCAGACTCACTACACACATTCCCCACGCTCTAGTGAATCATCAGACTCACTACACGTATTCCCCACGCTCTAGGGAACCATCAGACTCACTACACACATTCCCCACGCTCTAGGGAAATATCAGACTCACTACACGTATTCCCCACGCTCCAGGGAACCATCAGACTCACTACACACATTCCCCACGCTCCAGAGAACCATCAAACTCACTACACACATTCCCCTCGCTCCAGAGAACCATCAGACTCACTACACACATTCCCCACGCTCCAGGGAACCATCACTCACTACATACATTCCCCACGCTCCAGGGAACCATCAGACTCATTACACACATTCCCCACGCTCCAGGGAACCATCAGACTCACTACACACATTCCCCACGCTCCAGAGAACCATCAGACTCACTACACACATTCTCTCACTCCACTGTAGGTCTCTGTACAATTTTGTGCTGTTTCTAAACGTAATTGACTTGCACTGTACAAATTATTAACCTGGGTAGTCTGTTTGAACCTTTATAATTCATGAACTTGTATATTTTTTTTTATATTTTTAGTACCTGTTTACAGATTGGTCAGAAATACTTCGAAAGCATCGTCAAAAAAAAAAATGTAAATTATTTTTTTAAGACCGGTTTTCTGATATACAAAATATATAAGTCCCTAAAAATCGGCATATTTGTATTAAATAACCCGGTATCTGTGGATGTTTTACAAGAGTATTTATCAGGCATATATCTCCAGGCCTTTGAATATAAGCGCAGTGAGTGACAAAAATTGGCTGTCACCAGACTGCTCTTGGGATCACTGAAGACGCCATCCACACCTCTGTCACTTTCACATTCTCGCGCCCAGCAGACGGAGGATCAAGCCTCCACAAAGTATTGCGCTGAATAACCCAAATAGGTTTAGCGCTTAACATGAATTAAAAATATTTGGAAGTCTTACTTTACTGAAGGAAGTATTAGAATTGAACTCCATTTTTGTTACAAAACTCTGTAACCCTTTGTTTGTTTAATATTTTTCATATAAAAAACGTCGATATCATTCATTATCAATTTTCAGTTATCTGAACCATTTGCTATAATTAATACTAATCTGCTGCTAGTGTGACTGGTTCGATATCCTCAGAGATACCATAATTACAACATAATCTCAACCATTCTTGATTCAATGCTCGTGGTCTTAACTATATCAATAAACTGATCGAAGTCATAAGCGATAAGCATCGGCAAAGTTTTAATTAAGAGGGAAAGCTTCTCACGCTGTAGGGTGAAAAAATGACCTGGAGTAAATAATACTTAGATGCATTAGATACCTTTATTAACAAAATCTTTTCGCCCACACAGTGGCACTTATGAAGTCATTTTATGAATTAGTCACATACGCAACAGTATGGTATGAAATGTTTTGCTTACACAGCAGGCTTCTTCCGCCAAAGACAGAGGTGATTAAATATGGAGACAACGGAAGCAATGGCGAGTTAAAAATGACGTGATCAGTCCATCAACCTTGAAGAAGCTTCTGAGGTAGTCAGTCCCTCAGCCTGGAGAATAGTTCACGACCACGGTTTGGAACAATGTTTCAACAAGTACCACTGCGTGGGCGAAACAATGTTATCAATAAAGGTACCTACTGCATCTAAGTATCATTAACTCCAGGTCAACTTGTTGGTAATGCGTACCATTTTCATAATTCATTTTTTGAAATTAATGACTTCATTAAACTAATTGTTTTGGGTAAAACGATGTGGTTATCAAAGGAATTAAACGCATCTAAGTGCCATTTACTCAACCGCCATTTACTATTTCAGTTCCTGAATAATGAGTTGTTGAGCTCATAGGTCAAGACGGGGTCAGGGAAAGGAAGGCGGCAAGGGCTGTTATCCCTGAAGCCGTGCCTACTCTAGGGACCTGCACTAAGCCCTTTGATATATTATAAATTAATCGACACTATAGGATGCCTCCTTTATAGTACGTGACACACACACTGGTGAGCCATGGTTGAGTGTGCTAGACGGCCTGCCTCTCATCTCTGCTTGGAATTCTTATTTATAAGAAATTTTAAAAAGATCCATTGGTAATAATCATATTCATAATTTTTAAAGAGGTGGATCGGTAAGCCAGTGAAAGGCCTCGGTCAGATGACCAAAGGCTCCAGCTGCGGGTCATCATATAACAAAGATCCGCGTCAGCAAACACTTGTCTTGTTTCCTGACAAACCTTACCTAACGTACCCTAACCTAACCTATATGAAATCCGTGGAGGGGCTTCCGCCCTTGAGGCTTCAGTTTAGTTGAAGGTTTTGAAAGCCATTAACTACAGAAACAAAAGTTTTAAAGGCAGAAGTCCAATAATAGACGTATAAGTTAAAAATTTAGAAAGGTTAATGGAGGATCTTGTTTATTCAAGAAATAACTGGGATGTACTTCATCAGAACGAAGCATGTAATGAAAATTTTATTATGACAAACTCAGCGCCAGAAAAAAAAAATGGACGAAAAGTAAAGCAGAGGATGACAGAAGAAACACGTCGGTGGAAATAACAGAAGTTGAGAAAATCATTTCAAAATTAATGTTTTTAATATTCTTCCGGACTGTCTCATTTGAGACATGACAAGACGGACCACTACGTGTATGGGGGGGCGCTAAACCCGTAAGGGTTATACAGCTCCTAGGGAAATGGGAGGCATTCATGTTCAGTCATTGGGAAGGGCAGGTTCTAATGCCTTGGATCAAAGAGCCCCTCATCGGCATTAAGGAACCCCCCATTGAGAGATGACAAAGCAGAAGAGGCGGTATCAGACCTGGAATCAAATTTTGATTTTGGGGGGGGGGGGAAACATTTTATAATAAATGTCTATGTAAGAAAGCTTAATTTTATTGTCTTTTGAAGAGTAACTAAACTCAAGTTCTATTTGAATAAAATATTTTGTTATTCTTTAGTTGTTTTTTTACTGTGATTTTTATATGTTCGAATTTCAAGTCTTCTCCTTTGTCCAATTATATTTTGTCCAATTATTTTTTTCGTGCTATATATATTTTTTAAGATATTTGCGTCTAGAACTATATTATTTACGTGTTGTGATCAGCAAGATTCGAATTTTTTTTGCTTTTATTTGGTTTTTAATAAAAAAATAAATTTTAAGGACGCTTTTGATGTCTTTTTTTTTTATATATCTACGCTCTGTACCTTGTAAGTATGGTACACTTTTTTCGATAGAGAGGGAAAGGGGTGGGGTGAGAATATGCCAGGTGCCAGGGCCCACAGTGCCTGGCATTGCCTCTGTAGAATGCTCATCCCCTGCCACAAGGTGATGCAGTCTCGAGGGTGGAAGGGGGATGGAAGGGTCATACAAACCCTGTCACCAAAGAAAGATGAAGTATTGGGAAGGGGGGGAAAGGGGGAAGCAAAAACCCCACAGCCAGAGTAATGTGACCCATTGTAAGGGGGAGGAGGTCACAAACTCTACCACCACAGCAAGGTGACCCAGTGTCAGGGGTGTCACAAACTCTACCACTGCAGAAAGGTGACCCAGTGTCGGGGGTAGTGGGGGTTTCAGAAGCTCCACCCACAGTCGGAAAAAGGAGCTTGGACACGTGTCTATACATTAAGTGTAATTGTTAATCTAGTGTGACATGCGGAAGTTGACTTCGGAAATGTCTCGTCCGTCAAGCGAACGTTGGTGAGAATTATGATGCTTCTACCTGAGTGTGGGCAGAGGCTAGAAGCAAGAGCGAGGGGTGAGGAGGTGCAGAGAGGAGAAAGGAGGGAGAGAGGGAGAGGAAGAGAAGGTGCGAGGGAAGGAGAGATAAAACTTGGAAGGGAGGTGGAGCAAAGGAGAGAAAAGAGGTGAGGGAAGGAGAAGCGAGGGAGGAAGTGAGAGAGGGAGAACTAGAAGGGAAAGTGGAAGATGCAAGAAAGGAAAGGGAAACGAGGGAAGAAGAAGCAAGGAAAAAGGGAGGGAGGAGAATGGAGGTATGAAAATTAAAGGAGGGATGGGGAGAGTGAGACGGATAAGAAGAATTGAGAGAAGAAGCGTGGGAGAGAGTAGCATGAGAGGAAGGAAGGAGCGAGGGAGAGAGTAGCATGAGAGGAAGGAAGGAGCGAGGGTGGGAAGAGGAGCCATGGAGGAAAGAGGAATGTGGTAAAAAAAAACACGAAGCAGAAATGTGGAGGTACGAGGGAAGGGCAAGATAGGAAGAAGTAGGGAAGGAACGAGAGAAGGCGCAAGGATGAGAGCTAAGAGCATGAGCAAGGGACGAGGAGTAAGGGAAGGAGCAAGTTAAACTGGGATTACTCTAGGGGATCAGCTTAGGACCTTCCTTGTTTGTAGTAGTAATGGTGTCTTTATGAAGGAGTGTGGAGTCCGTCACTACGTTGTTTATACATGACCAGATGGTAATAGCTGGGGCCCAGCAGGACAAGTAGAATAAAGCATCATCAACGTTTCACTCTCCAGAGAGAAACATTGCCACAATAAAATGTTACATTAGTTGTATCTGTGTCCATTTACCCAACACAATAAATTATGAAAGTAGTCGCGAGAGAGATTGGGAAAAATTGCGTGTATATATATATATATATATATATATATATATATATATATATATATATAAGAATTGGGATGGATTATCCAACAAGCACAGTAGACACTGTGCCTAGGGCCTACAAAAACTAAAGAGCCTACGAAAAAAAATTGACCTATTAGAGAAATTTTCTTTATACGATGAAAGAAATTAACATTAGATATGAACTTTTCGAGATTTTTCATTTGATAATCATCAATAACATCTCGCACAATCTCGTTCTCAATAGTGGGTAGTGTCGACGAGGACAAGTGTTATTGTTTTATTGTTCCTGGGTTGATTGGAGAAAGTTTTTTTATTAGCTTCGAAGAAGAAAGTTCCGTTCCATAATTCCTTCCTAATGTGGCAAAATACATCCTTAGGGCAATGAAATGTTGGGAAAGGCGCTGATCACTTAGCCAGATATTTGGGTTTTGAGCATATCTGCCACTCTTTTTTTTTTTCCTCTACGTACAGATACAGGAACAACAAGAATTCATCAGTGACTGCTTGTTAAGATTTTCTGCACATGCAGAAACCAATGCAGTGGTTTGCTAAACAATTCCCTCCCTGGACAGTGATCTTTCTACAGGGAAATCTAATCACCCACTGAATCTGGCATATTCATCTCGCCGTTTTTCCAGCACAATAAATTGACCCACAATAAGTTGATTTTCCACACTGAAATAATTGCCAATATTATCAGCAAGTTTGTTTTCACCTTTCTTGCACGATTCTCTTTAAAATAACCAAATGTTGTGAGACCTCCGAGGTCTCCAATTCAATAAGTTTGTAATTTTTAGTCATTTAAAAGTTTTATTTATTTGATGTATTTCAACTTAGGTTATGCAACAAAGATGCACAATGCAACGTCACACATCTTGTAACAGTCCCTTGTGACTTTGTACCATATTTAGAGTTTGATTGGGCTGATCTTCAGCTATAATTTAATTCACTCAGGAGAGTTTAATTATAGTTAATAGGTCTCTTAAGAGAGTCCAACAACAGCCACTCTGTCTCTTGAGGTACAGTTACTAGGTATCTTGTGTAGAATAAGCTACAGCTACTAGGTATCTTGTGTAGGTTGAGGTACAGCTACAAGGCATCTTGTGTAGGTTGAGGTACAGCTACTAGGTATCTTGTGTAGGTTGAGGTACAGCTACTAGGTATCTTGTGTAGGATGAGGTACAGCTACTAGGTATCTTGTGTAGGTTGAGGTACAGCTACTATGTATCTTGTGTAGGTTGAGGTACAGCTACTAGGTATCTTGTGTAGGTTGAGGTACAGCTACTAGGTATCTTGTGTAGGATGAGGTACAGCTACTAGGTATCTTGTGTAGGTTGAGGACAGCTACTATGTATCTTGTGTAGGTTGAGGTACAGCTACTAGGTATCTTGTGTAGGATGAGGTACAGCTACTAGGTATCTTGTGTAGGTTGAGGTACAGCTACTAGGTATCTTGTGTAGGATGAGGTACAGCTACTAGGCATCTTGTGTAAGTTGAGGTACAGCTACTAGGTATCTTGTGTAGGTTGAGGTACAGCTACTAGGTATCTTGTGTAGGATGAGGTACAGCTACTAGGTATCTTGTGTAGGTTGAGGTACAGCTACTATGTATCTTGTGTAGGTTGAGGTACAGCTACTAGGTATCTTGTGTAGGATGAGATACAGCTACTAGGTATCTTGTGTAGGTTGAGGTACAGCTACTAGGTATCTTGTGTAGGTTGAGGTACAGCTACTAGGCATCTTGTGTAGGTTGAGGTACAGCTACTAGGTATCTTGTGTAGGATGAGGTACAGCTACTAGGTATCTTGTGTAGGTTGAGGTACAGCTACTAGGTATCTTGTGTAGGTTGAGATACAGCTACTAGGTATCTTGTGTAGGTTGAGGTACAGCTACTAGGCATCTTGTGTAGGTTGAGGTACAGCTCCTAGGTATCTTGTGTAGGTTGAGGTACAGCTACTAGGTATCTTGTGTAGGTTGAGATACAGCTACTAGGTATCTTGTGTAGGTTGGGGTACAGCTACTAGGCATCTTGTGTAGGTTGAGGTACAGCTACTAGGTATCTTGTGTAGGTTGATATACAGCTACTAGGCATCTTGTGTAGGTTGAGATACAGCTACTAAGCATCTTGTGTAGGTTGAGGTACAGCTACTAGGTATCTTGTGTAGGTTGAGGTACAGCTACTAGGTATCTTGTGTAGGTTGAGGTACAGCTACTAGGTATCTTGTGTAGGTTGAGATACAGCTACTAGGCATCTTGTGTAGGTTGAGGTACAGCTACTAGGTATCTTGTGTAGGTTGAGGTACAGCTACTAGGTATCTTGTGTAGGTTGAGATACAGCTACTAGGTATCTTGTGTAGGTTGAGGTACAGCTACTAGGCATCTTGTGTAGGTTGAGGTTCAGCTACTAGGTATCTTGTGTAGGTTGAGGTACAGCTACTAGGTATCTTGTGTAGGTTGAGATACAGCTACTAGGTATCTTGTGTAGGTTGAGGTACAGCTACTAGGCATCTTGTGTAGGTTGAGGTACAACTACTAGGCATCTTGTGTAGGTTGAGGTACAGCTACTAGGCATCTTGTGTAGGTTGAGGTACAGCTACTAGGCATCTTGTGTAGGTTGAGGTACAGCTACTAGGCATCTTGTGTAGGTTGAGGTACAGCTACTAGGCATCTTGTGTAGGTTGAGGTACAGGGGGCTGGGGTTGTATGATTAGCCCTCTTCTTTAGGTCGTGCAGCCACTGAACCACATTTCTTGCTACCGAGGTTTGATTTCGTCTATAGTCTTATATAATTAATTTAAATATATAATTCCGTTAAGGTGATGAATAAGATATGTGCAACACATGAGTAACTTTATCTGAGTGACGTTTCGCCCAGTAGGGACTTTTTAAAATAATGCAGACATGAGGAGGCCGTTTTACATACATAGCCTTTGATGTATACAAGAACCTACGATTGAAGGAGCAATGGTAGCAGGTTTTCTGGCCTATTCCAGAGGCTTCTACTTCTGCTTCATTGCACTTCAAACCTGATCTACTTCCAGTAGGGGCCCCGCTCACATGTAAACATATCTACTACTGCTGCATTGCTCCACTTCTCAACCTTCATTGGCTCCACTATAAAATAATCCTCTCTCATGTCTCTGTGTTAGACTGACTAAACCCGTGGCGGGCGAAACGTCTTTCAAATGAAGATACTCAGGTGTCGCACATGTGTGTTATTTATTGATAGTCTTCTGAACTTATTTTTCTCGAGAACTTATCAGCAAGTTTGTTTTCACCTTTCTTGCACGATTCTCTTTAAAATAACCAAATGTTGTGAGACCTCCGAGGTCTCCAATTCAATAAGTTTGTAATTTTTAGTCATTTAAAAGTTTTATTTATTTGATGTATTTCAACTTAGGTTATGCAACAAAGATGCACAATGCAACGTCACACATCTTGTAACAGTCCCTTGTGACTTTGTACCATATTTAGAGTTTGATTGGGCTGATCTTCAGCTATAATTTAATTCACTCAGGAGAGTTTAATTATAGTTAATAGGTCTCTTAAGAGAGTCCAACAACAGCCACTCTGTCTCTTGAGGTACAGTTACTAGGTATCTTGTGTAGAATAAGCTACAGCTACTAGGTATCTTGTGTAGGTTGAGGTACAGCTACAAGGCATCTTGTGTAGGTTGAGAGTACAGCTACTAGGTATCTTGTGTAGGTTGAGGTACAGCTACTAGGTATCTTGTGTAGGATGAGGTACAGCTACTAGGTATCTTGTGTAGGTTGAGGTACAGCTACTATGTATCTTGTGTAGGTTGAGGTACAGCTACTAGGTATCTTGTGTAGGTTGAGGTACAGCTACTAGGTATCTTGTGTAGGATGAGGTACAGCTACTAGGTATCTTGTGTAGGTTGGAGGTACAGCTACTATGTATCTTGTGTAGGTTGAGGTACAGCTACTAGGTATCTTGTGTAGGTTGAGGTACAGCTACTAGGCATCTTGTGTAGGTTGAGGTACAACTACTAGGCATCTTGTGTAGGTTGAGGTACAGCTACTAGGCATCTTGTGTAGGTTGAGGTACAGCTACTAGGCATCTTGTGTAGGTTGAGGTACAGCTACTAGGCATCTTGTGTAGGTTGAGGTACAGCTACTAGGCATCTTGTGTAGGTTGAGGTACAGGGGGCTGGGGTTGTATGATTAGCCCTCTTCTTTAGGTCGTGCAGCCACTGAACCACATTTCTTGCTACCGAGGTTTGATTTCGTCTATAGTCTTATATAATTAATTTAAATATATAATTCCGTTAAGGTGATGAATAAGATATGTGCAACACATGAGTAACTTTATCTGAGTGACGTTTCGCCCAGTAGGGACTTTTTTAAAATAATGCAGACATGAGAGGAGGCC
Source organism: Cherax destructor (assembly GCA_009830355.1). NCBI lineage: Eukaryota > Metazoa > Arthropoda > Malacostraca > Decapoda > Parastacidae > Cherax > Cherax destructor. The sequence continues at coordinate 160,733 of WNWK01002423.1, read as the reverse complement.
GTTTTACATACATAGCCTTTGATGTATACAAGAACCTACGATTGAAGGAGCAATGGTAGCAGGTTTTCTGGCCTATTCCAGAGGCTTCTACTTCTGCTTCATTGCACTTCAAACCTGATCTACTTCCAGTAGGGGCCCCGCTCACATGTAAACATATCTACTACTGCTGCATTGCTCCACTTCTCAACCTTCATTGGCTCCACTATAAAATAATCCTCTCTCATGTCTCTGTGTTAGACTGACTAAACCCGTGGCGGGCGAAACGTCTTTCAAATGAAGATACTCAGGTGTCGCACATGTGTGTTATTTATTGATAGTCTTCTGAACTTATTTTTCTCGAGAACTTATATTTTCTGGGTAAACGGTATAAGTAAATATTATATTCATCACAAAACGTAAAGGTAATACTGCGCCTGAGGCGAATGAGAGGTAATCATGTTTGATTCAAGGGTTGAGCAGTTCAAATTCCTTGGATCAAGAGCCATTCACTGGAATCAAGGCACTCCCATTAAAGGGTATTGAAAAACATGAAAGGCTTTTATCAAAAAAAGACTTTTGGTGTTAAGTGGCGTTGTAACTGTCTCAAAGTGTTGGTGTATACAGCAGTTACTAACCCACGGAGACGGAAATACCATGAACATACACGAGAAACTTGTTAATGTTATTAAATTTCGTTTATACTGGATAGGTACAAATGATGACTTTTTTAATCTAACGAATGTGGTTTCCGATATATTGAGGGTGTAAACGCAATAATAATATTACGGCTCACAGAAAAATGTCAGATAATGATAACGTTCCATTTGGCAATTTTAGATGAAATCTCAATATTTGGGCTTTGAATTTAAGCATTGCGGAACCTCGGGACTATGATTATTAGGTGATATGAATATTAGAAAAGAGTCATTAACATGATGATTTAAATGTAGCTTGAATGCCACAGCATGCTCATTCTATCTCATGCTGAGTAGAGGAGCATATGCTAAAGTAACTCCTAGTGGCTTTTTTTTCCAACCCCAGCATTCTTGATTGTGAAAACCTTTGTAGAATAAGAAATAATCATTTGCAGGTAAGAATGTTTGGTGAGATTGTTTATTGAAAAAAATATAATGCTAACAAATTACACACACACACACACACACACACACACACACACACACACAAGACTAGTCCCAGAGCTAAGGGGATTGTCCTACGAAGAAAGGTTAAGGGAAATCGGCCTGACGACACTAGAGGACAGGAGGGTTAGGGGAGACATGATAACGACATATAAAATACTGCGAGGAATAGATAAGGTGGACAGAGACAAGATGTTCCAGAGAGGGGACACAGAAACAAGGGGTCACAATTGGAAGTTGAAGACTCCTATGAGTCAAAGGGATGTTAGGAAGTATTTCTTCAGTCATAGAGTTGTCAGGAAGTGGAATAGCCTAGAAAGCGACGTAGTGGAGGCAGGAACCATACATAGTTTTAAGACGAGGTTTGATAAAGCTCATGGAGCAGGGAGAGAGAGGACCTAGTAGCAATCAGTGAAGAGGCGGGGCCAGAAGCTATGAATCGACCCCTGCAACCACAAATAGGTGAGTACACACACACGCACACACACACACACACACGACATGACGACATAACGGAAGGAATAGACTCCGAAGTGTCCCTGTTCGCAGATGATGTGAAGTTGATGAGAAGAATTCAATCGGACGAGGACCAGGCAGAACTACAAAGGAATCTGGACAGGCTGCAAGCCTGGTCCAGCAATTGGCTCCTGGAGTTCAACCCCACCAAGTGCAAAGTCATGAAGATTGGGGAAGGGCAAAGAAGACCGCAGACGGAGTACAGTCTAGGGGGCCAGAGACTACAAACCTCAATCAAGGAAAAAGATCTTGGGGTGAGTATAACACCAGGCACATCTCCTGATTCGCACATCAACCAAATAACTGCTGCAGCATACGGGCGCCTAGCAAACCTAAGAACAGCATTCCGACATCTTAATAAAGAATCGTTCAGGACCCTGTATACTGTGTACGTTAGGCCCATACTAGAGTATGCAGCACCAGTTTGGAACCCACATATAGCGAAGCACGTAAAGAAGCTAGAGAAAGTGCAAAGGTTTGCAACAAGACTAGTTCCGGAGCTAAGGGGTATGTCCTACAAGGAGAGGTTAAGGGAAATCGACCTGACGACACTGGAGGACAGGAGAGATAGGGGGAACATGATAACGACATATAAGATACTGAGAGGAATTGACAAGGTGGACAGAGACAGAATGTTCCAGAGATGGGACACAGCAACAAGGGGACACAGTTGGAAGTTGAAGACTCAGATGAATCACAGGGATGTTAGGAAGTATTTATTCAGTCACATAGTGGTCAGGAAGTGGAATAGTTTGGGAAGCGATGTAGTGGAGGCAGGTTCCATACATAGCTTTAAGAAGAGGCGCAGGGAGAGTGACCCAGTAGCGGCCAGTGAAGAGGCGGGGCCAGGAGCTATGAATCGACCCCTGCAACCACAACTAGGTGAGTACAACTATTTGAGTACATACATACACACACATACATATATACGTACATACATACATCCATACATACATATATATATATATATATATATATATATATATATATATATATATATATATATATATATATATATCACCGAATAGGTAAAACTTGCGATTTTGGCTTAAATAGCAACAGCGAATAAGGCAAGGGAAAATTTGTGTATGCAATAATTTCGCAAAAATCATTCTGAACCTAACGAAAAAAATATATTCCATTGTGTTTGTTTACTATTAAATTATTGTCAACTTATCTAAAATATATTTAGTTGGATTTGGCTAAATTAAATTGTGCTTGTTATAATGTTAGATAACTTTTCCAAGGTTCTTTTGGTACAAAATTATTATTTTTATATTAACATAAATGAATAAAATATATCTTTAAACGTATACCTAGAGATTTACCTGGAGAGAGTTCCGGGGTCAATGCCCCGCGGCCCGGTCTGTGACCAGGCCTCATAAGAGAATTTTTTTAGAAAAGACTTAATTTTAAATGAGTTCTTGCTAATTGACCAGTTTTACCTATTCGGCACGACACACACACACACACACACACACACACACACACACACACATATATATATATATATATATATATATATATATATATATATATATATATATATATATATATATATATATATATATATTTATTATTTTATATTAGTAATTGGAATTTTTATGAAGGCGATCTAGCACACATTGATTACAAAATAATTTACGATTTTTATCAAAATTAAATGAGTTTTGAACTATGTATTGCCTGGTAATTTCTGAGAGGACGGTGGTCTTTATGTACCTCTGCACGCTCATATGAAATTATAGGGTATAATCATGCTTTGAATGCTTTAGAATAAGTCGATTCGCCAGTTACTTCATCAGAATGATATTGGCTCTGAATAGCTGGGCTCCATTTGTGCTGAGCAGATAGCTTTGGCTAGACTCCTCTTGATTATATTGCTTACTTGCATTCTTTTCTCCTGGCGTATAACAGAGACCATGAGGACAGATCGGTGTTTGCTGATGTGCAGCACCAGGTACACCTGTGTTCAGAGAAGACAGGTGTAACGAGGTCAAGGATTACGCTAGTGATAGAACGATACCAGAATATTTGCAGATACCGACACTCAGTTTTAGGCAGATTTGTAATAATGTTGGTAGAATTACCGACAATATGTTAGGTTAGAGGACACAAGTGCAACTAATACGACATTTTATTGAGGCAACATTAGTTGCACATGTGTCGTTTTGCCTAACAATTTTACGCCGATACCGAAAACATCAAAATTATTATCCGAAACACTCTTATACCGTTGCTATGGCACAACCCTTAGGCTACATCGATTCGAATAGCCTTTGGGTTGAGGTGAATACTTAGGGAAGAAATGCCGGAAGCCATTAGTAAATCCCCAGTATTAAGAGCGTTCTGAGGAAAGCTTTATCCTTTCCAGATACATTTTCCAGCACTGATGTGCTATTCTTCACCAAGGGCCTGTCCCAAGGGTGACCATGGTTTTTAAAAATACAAGTTCTACCTCGCATCACAGGGTCACCCTAGTAGATAGGCAGAACTCGTCGATGGTTGTGTATTGGGGTAAGAAAATGTACCTCCTAAAAATACTTCACTAGTAATAAGGTTTCTAAAAGTAATCAGGTATTGGAGAAATATGTACAGAAAAGAGGGATGAAGGGAAGATATGAAGATAAATAGGATGATCATCCAAGGATAATAACAAAGAACTTGTGACCTGTGTGGTAACAATGGGACTGGATAGAAGTGGAAGCTCAAGGGTCCGTTGCTAGATGATTTAGAAGCCAGGTTGAACAGTTGCCGGAGATTGTCAACATTATGCAGAAAAAAGCAAATGAGATCAGATAATGCAAGATGATATAATCCTTCTTACAGAGGTGGTGGTAAGACCGACAGAAGAGATCAAACAAGTGGAATATATCGACGAGTTCCATTACTATATTGCAGAAACGATAATAACTGGAGCATCTTTGGTAATAGTGGTGATGTATAGAGAGTTCCAAATGTCTGGACTCACATAATTACAGCTGTGAAGAATATCATTAGGAATGCATGATCTGAGATCAGTGTTTCCTTCTCAAGAAACCCAGTAAATTGCTAATGTTGAAAAACTCACTTAGAGCGTCCTCGAGGTCCCAGTAATTATAGAAACCATACTAGTGACAAGGCTGAAGTTGTGGATAAGCATCTAAAATATACTCCACAGTCAGAAGCACAATACAGATCACACAGAGGGTCAGGAGCACTTGTAAACAAGTAGCTAAGGGTAAGATGTGTGTGTGTGCCTGATCCTCAATCTATAAAGACCCATTTCAGTCTTGTGTAGACTTAGAAGAAGCTTATCTGTATGGACTTAGTACTGTTCCACGGGTGTACTCTTGAAGCAAGTTGAGAGAGTTAACTATTTACTTGGTATATATATATATATATATATATATATATATATATATATATATTATGTGAATTATGTTTGGTGTGGAAGACCAGTTTAATATTTATTAGAGAGAAAGTACTGATGGGTAACTTTAAGTCTGTGAAATTTGAGTGTGATGTTATCTTGCTCAAAATTACGTACACCTGAACATTAATAAATTCAAGTCCTTACTTATCGTTTACATATCCCAGATATTTGTTTTAAACTCCTGTTGTCTTAATATGAAATTTTAATGATTTGTATATTTTTTACAATTTGTTGCAGTTGCCAACAGGCTACTGTTGTGATAGCAGCAGTAATTATAACAATGCCCAACTGCCGGCCACTGCAAAACATATCTTTCCTACAAATACAGAGCCGTGTAGCGAACTCTCCCTGTTGTGTACCTCACACGTCCTCTAGTTAGCTTCGTGGGAGCCTCCACGTATGTGACACTGTAAATTTCCAGTACAGTAGTGGGCAGTGTCGAAGTCGGCGCCACATGGAACACATGTGTTCTGGGTTAGCTTACACATGGTCCTCTGGTGATCAAACTTTCGGCACTTGAAGGATTGTAATGGGAAGGTGAACATGTAGCTTTACATCCAAGTCTCTGCACCCATTATCTATGTAGAGAAGTTCTGGTTGATCAAACCCGAGGTTCAGTGAATTCATGTTCATCAGACACCACCTACGTTTCTATTAATCCTCGGAGCCACAAGCACACCAGGATTCAGAAGATGAATTTCCTCCTTACTCTCATGCTTCAGCCATGAATGTGAATTGATGCCACGACATTTGTTCAAATAACCGGTGGTAAACACATTCTAACCAGGTCATCACGACATAAGTCGTGATGAGATTTGGCAGATTTTAGGCCGCAAGATCTCTCTACATTGTGTCTCTAAATGTTGATTCAGATTCATCAACCTTCAGCCCTGTCGCAGCCGATCGCAACATATATGGGCATCATGCTCAGTGGTGCGCATTGTATGAGGAAGTCTCCTACAAGGCAACAACATAAAGACGCTGATTACCCACCATCGAACCACTGAATCTAAATAGCAAACATCAGCAGACTCTTAATCCAGGGGTCTCCAAACTCTAACTTGATATATTTATAAAAAGTAAAACTAATAAACCCTAATTTTCAGTCACTTCAGTCACTTAAAGTTAAGGATTTTGTTACTAGAAACAATTTATATGTCAAAATTTGATCAAATTTTAGTTCTAATCTTCTCATTTTTTATATATACTCTTCAGTTACTGAAGGAAAAAGGAAAAGAACAGCACAGAGTGAGAGTCGCTTGTTTAGTGAAAAATGTGACGTAAAGTACTTCTTTGTACAAAAAGATAAAGCCTTGTGTGTCGTATGCCACGAAACTATCGCAGTTTTGAAGGAGTACAATGTACGTCGGCACTGTGACACCAAACATAAACCAAGTTATTCCCAATTCACAGAAACACAGAGTTTGGAAAAATTGAAATCACTGCAACGCAGATTGCTTTACTAACAATGTTTTTAACGTAGAAGAGAGCTGAAAATGAAGCTTTAACCAGGACCAGTTACAAAGTAGCTTAAGCGATAACTAAAAGAGGAAATCTATTCACCAATGGAGATCTGGTCAAAGAGTGTATGATGGAAGCAGTGGAAGTTATGCCCAGAAAAAGCAAATCTGTTCAAAATCCTCAGTCTTGCACCAAATACTGTTGCTCGTACAATTGAGGACATTGAAAGCAATATATTTCATCAGATTGCAGGCAAAGCACGAAATTTTTAGTTTTATTCTTTAGCACCTGACGAATGGAATGATGTGAGTGACACATCATCTGTGGCGTCGACAATGAATTTAATGTCACACAAAAATTAGCATCAATGCACAGCACAGGAACTGCAGAAGACATCTTCAAAGAATTGCAAAAAACTGTATTAGAATATAACCTAGAGTGGAATAAACTAGGATAACCAAATTAAGTTAAACACTGTGACTTATTTCTGATCAGAAGAAACATTCTCCAATTATTTCACAGAAACCTATTTCATTATTAAAATTAGCACATGATAACTTACATATAACAACAAGATATTTCTTCCATGGAGGAAAAACTCATCATTACTAAAACTTTAATAGCTGCTGGAAGATGCATTTTTCAGTTATTGCGTCGAATCCAGCAAAATTTATGCCTACGCAGCCTAGACCCATTAAACTTTCATCCATGTCATACGATGCACGAGATGTTGAAGAATGGTGTTGTTCACAATTATAGTATTTTAATCAGTTGAAAACGCTCAATACATAGGTCACAAAGAGCCTGTAAAGTAGGAGACATTAAAATTCAATCCAAGCAAAGGGAAGATAATGTAATAATGTAAAATAATACTATAGCATTACGATAATAATAGTGACAAAATGACACCTATACACTCCATCAAATATACTAGTTATCACATGGAGACACAACTTGGGAATGTCCTGTGTAACACTGTACACGGCAGTGTACGAGCAGTGAAGGCAGGGCACTGTGTAACACTGTACACGGCAGTGTACGAGCAGTGAAGGCAGGTCACTGTGTAACACTGTACACGGCAGTGTACTAGCAGTGAAGGCAGGTCACTGTGTAACACTGTACACGGCAGTGTACGACCAGTGAAGGCAGGGCACTGTGTAACACTGTACACGGCAGTGTACGAGCAGTGAAGGCAGGTCACTGTGTAACACTGTACACGGCAGTGTACGAGCAGTGAAGGCAGGGCACTGTGTAACACTGTACACAGCAGTGTACGAGCAGTGAAGGCAGGGCACTGTGTAACACTGTACACAGCAGTGTACGAGCAGTGAAGGCAGGGCACTGTGTAACACTGTACACAGCAGTGTACGAGCAGTGAAGGCAGGGCACTGTGTAACACTGTACACAGCAGTGTACGAGCAGTGAAGGCAGGGCACTGTGTAACACTGTACACAGCAGTGTACGAGCAGTGAAGGCAGGGCACTGTGTAACACTGTACACAGCAGTGTACGAGCAGTGAAGGCAGGGCACTGTGTAACACTGTACACAGCAGTGTACGAGCAGTGAAGGCAGGGCACTGTGTAACACTGTACACAGCAGTGTACGAGCAGTGAAGGCAGGGCACTGTGTCCTAACTTGCTTTTATTTTCTCAGTTTTTCTTGTCATTAGTGCGACGCTGGTGAGGTTTGTTTTTATCATGGTCTAATGTGGAGATTGTACCAGATGCTGGGAAAGTATGCATATCTTTATCTGTTCCTCTGTGTGTGACAAAGCCAATGGCAAGAAACTGAAATTAATAAATGTATTACATGTATTATTATTATTAATAAAATAACTATTATTTGCGACCACTGTCAGCCTTGGAGTTCTCTGAGTTACCAGACCCTGGCACGTGGAGGCCAATAGTTCGTCTTAAGAGTCCTCTTCCCTTCCCCCTCCCCCCGTGTCCAGGAATCCATCCGTCTGTCTCCGGATGTCTTCCCTTCCCCAGTTCCTCAAGGTGGCTGACCTTGAGGCAACCTCGCCTTACTCAAGTTCATATATCCAGGAATATAAAAAAAATAATAAAAAAAAAAAATTAGCACTATGTAAATATAATAATAAAATACATATAAAAGTCTAAAAAATAATAATTCTACTAAGTGACAGTTTCACCACCAGTCAAGAATACTTTATTCTTTGAAATAGTGTTTAAATTTAACTGTCAGCATATATACACTGAGAGACATGCACCTCTCCAGTGTATAAATGCTGAGGGTTAAATTTAAACATATTTCAAAGATATAACTTTACCTTTGATATACCTTTGAAGAGTTTCGAGAGTTTATCTACTCTCTGAGCCCGGCCATGGGCCAGGCTCGTCTGGTGCTTGCCTGGTCAACCAGGCTGTTGCTGCTGGAGGCCCGCTGCCCCACATATCCATCACAGCCTGGTTGATCTGGCACCCGGTGAAGATACTTGTCCAGTTTCCTCTTGAAGGCTTCTACACTGGTTCCAGCTGTGTTTCGGATATCTTCTGGTAAGATGTTGAATAGTCTGGGACCCCTGATGTTAATACAGTGTTTCCGTAAAGATGCAAGTGGTGTAGCAGATAGACTTTATCCCTCACTCAGTTGTTGTAATTGTTGCTTCAACACTTGTCGGTTTTGCGTCATTTGTCGCTACAACACAGCCTAGTGTTATTAATAAATTAATGAAGTACTGAATCTGGAGAGTTCCATCACTGATGGTTAGTTGTTGGCAGTAAGGTATGATTCGAGGAAAGGATCTAATTCCTTGGAACAGGAGCCTACAATATCAAGGAAACTCTCCTTCCCCTTCCTCTTAATAGGAAAGTGTTTTGTTGGCAACTGAGAGGAGCAGAGTTTGTTATCAAAATTAATGTTATTACAAAAAAGAAATTGAATATTACCCATGTTGGACTACAGGTGAAAGTGAAATGTAGCCTTCAGGTGAAAGTGAAATGTAGCCTTCAGGTGAAGGTGCACAGGAGAGCAACCTTGATTATGACTAATGATCTGTGATAAAAGTTCATTGGATAATCTACATTATTTTATTCTGCAATAAAGAAAGAGAGAGAGTCATTTTCACCAAACTACTGGAGAGAAGAAGGAAGAGTAGGAAATGAAGTAGACACCGGATGCATCAGTGATAGATGTTAAGTTAGGAAATATAGGGAAGATAAAGAACAGGACAGGCCCATATTGGAGTATGCAGCACCAGTTTGGAACCCACACCTAGCCAAGCATGTAAAGAAACTAGAGAAAGTGTAAAGGTTTGCAACAAGACTAGTCCCGGAGCTAAGGGGAATGTCCTACGAGGAAAGGTTAAGGGAAATAGACCTGACGACACTGGAGAACAGAAGAGATAGGGGGGACATGATAACGACATATAAGATACTGAGAGGAATTGACAAGGTGGACAGAGACAGAATGTTCCAGAGATGGGACACAGCAACAAGGGGACACAGTTGGAAGTTGAAGACTCAGATGAATCACAGGGATGTTAGGAAGTATTTCTTCAGTCACAGAGTGGTCGGGAAGTGGAATAGTTTGGGAAGCGATGTAGTGGATGCAGGTTCCAAACATAGCTTTAAGAAGAGGTATGATAAAGCTCATGGAGCAGGGAGAGTGACCCAGTAGCAGCCAGTGAAGAGGCGGGGCCAGGAGCTATGAAATAACCCCTGCAACCACAACTAGGTGAGTACACACACACACACTGGTAGAGTTCTTGTTCATGACTCTTATATTTGTAATTTTATTTATTAGTTTGTTGCTCTACTGTTCCAGTATATTACTGTTTTTTCTTGTCTGTTGTACTGAACTTCAGTGTTATTGTAGAGTTCTGTCTTACTGAGCTGTACCTATGTGATGCTGAACTGTTCTTGTATGTTATTATTTAGCTTATATGTATTACTGTACAAGTTTTCCATTATAGCGTAGTGTTGGTGAGTAACTGTATTATTTTTTAAGTAACTATGATTACATGTTACCATTCTGTTTTACATATTACTGCATCGTTCTTCTTTGTTACTATATTTTTTGAAAATTACCGCATGTTATAGTACTGAATTTTTCTTGTGTGGTACCTCTTTTTTTGTGTTTTAAATCACAAGAACAAAGAGGTACCACACAAGAAAAATTCAATAATGTTCAAATCAATGTTTCAAAATAAACATTAACTTTATCGGACCATCATTTGGTGAAGGTCTCTTAATTCAAGGAGTTGGAACTATCCATTTGTTTCTCTGAACTAGCATAAGTTCCTCACATTTCCCAATCATTCTGTCACTTTCCAAAAATAATAATTATAATTTCATAAAGTTTATAATAATCTTTTTGAATAATATTTTTTTTTTTTTTCACATTTAAAAAAAATAGGTCAGTATAAACTATACATAATTTGTCTCAGTCGAGCGAACAGAAAAAAAGAAAAAGAAGGCTCCGCCAGGAGTCGAACCTTAGTCTGCCGCTTTGCAGACTGACCGCCGTACCTCAGAGCCATTATCTACAACTAGTGAGGCTGGCACCCAGGTGGTCTGTTTTATTAAGTGATCAGGACTTACGTCCCTGTTAGCAGAAAACTGGAGGTCACTAGTCACCAGAAAAACAACATATAAGAACGGCTTAGATGAATTAACTCAGTTGCAGCATCTAAGTCACGAGTGCGTTCTATAAGCCATTTAAACTGCAGTTACATGTATGTTAGTTAACTACAAATGAAATATTAATGGTGTGAGATTGCAGCTGAAGGTCTAAGGTGCACAACAGATGGTGTATCGTGAAGTACATGTGATGGTGTATCGTGAAGTACAGGTGATGGTGTATCGTGAAGTACATGTGATGGTGTAACGTGAAGTACAGGTGATGGTGTATCGTGAAGTACAGGTGATGGTACGTGAAGTACAGGTGATGGTGTATCGTGAAGTACAGGTGATGGTGTATCGTGAAGTACATGTGATGGTGTAACGTGAAGTACAGGTGATGGTGTATCGTGAAGTACAGGTGATGGTGTATCGTGAAGTACAGGTGATGATGTATCGTGAAGTACAGGTGATGGTGTAACGTGAAGTACAGGTGATGGTGTATCGTGAAGTACAGGTGATGGTGTATCGTGAAGTACATGTGATGGTGTAACGTGAAGTACAGGTGATGGTGTATCGTGAAGTACAGGTGATGGTGTAACGTGAAGTACAGGTGATGGTGTATCGTGAAGTACAGGTGATGGTGTATCGTGAAGTACAGGTGATGGTGTATCGTGAAGTACAGGTGATGGTGTATCGTGAAGTACAGGTGATGGTGTATCGTGAAGTACAGGTGATGGTGTATCGTGAAGTACAGGTGATGGTGTATCGTGAAGTACAGGTGATGGTGTATCGTGAAGTACAGGTGATGGTGTATCGTGAAGTACAGGTGATGGTGTATCGTGAAGTACAGGTGATGGTGTATCGTGAAGTACAGGTGATGGTGTATCGTGAAGTACAGGTGATGGTGTATCGTGAAGTACAGGTGATGGTGTATCGTGAAGTACAGGTGATGGTGTATCGTGAAGTACAGGTGATGGTGTATCGTGAAGTACAGGTGATGGTGTATCGTGAAGTACAGGTGATGGTGTATCGTGAAGTACAGGTGATGGTGTATCGTGAAGTACAGGTGATGGTGTATCGTGAAGTACAGGTGATGGTGTATCGTGAAGTACAGGTGATGGTGTATCGTGAAGTACAGGTGATGGTGTATCGTGAAGTACAGGTGATGGTGTATCGTGAAGTACAGGTGATGGTGTATCGTGAAGTACAGGTGATGGTGTATCGTGAAGTACAGGTGATGGTGTATCGTGAAGTACAGGTGATGGTGTATCGTGAAGTACAGGTGATGGTGTATCGTGAAGTACAGGTGATGGTGTATCGTGAAGTACAGGTGATGGTGTATCGTGAAGTACAGGTGATGGTGTATCGTGAAGTACAGGTGATGGTGTATCGTGAAGTACAGGTGATGGTGTATCGTGAAGTACAGGTGATGGTGTATCGTGAAGTACAGGTGATGGTGTATCGTGAAGTACAGGTGATGGTGTAACGTGAAGTATAGTGTAACGTGAAGTACAGGTGATGGTGTAACGTGAAGTACAGGTGATGGTGTATCGTGAAGTACAGGTGATGGTGTAACGTGAAGTACAGGTGATGGTGTAACGTGAAGTACAGGTGATGGTGTAACGTGAAGTACAGGTGATGGTGTAACGTGAAGTACAGGTGATGGTGTAACGTGAAGTACAGGTGATGGTGTAACGTGAAGTACAGATGAAGACATAAAGTGTACACGACGAATTAAATTTCCTCTCTGACGTATAAGAAAATTCAATTACAAGACGCTTAGGGAAAAAAAATAATTTCAGAGGAATATAAGAAAAAAGTTATAAAAGGAAGAGTGATGAATCTGCGACCTGGATGAGAGAAGCGTCAAGACTGCGACGCTCCATCTCATGTCTCTTCTTAGTGATCAGTGATAGATTATGATAATAGTGCAATTTATTAGGTAAAGATAGTGAAGAAGGTGAGGACCCACAAACATAATATGCTTCAAGAAAAACATAAAGAGGGTGAGTGGTCCGAAAAAAAAAATAAGGGAAGTTGTTGCCAAACAGACAGTTAAGAGAGTGATATCCCACAAAGTGACTGCGTTGATGTCCCACAAATGGGACATCAACGCAGGGGGTCTCCAAACTGTGGCCGGCGGGCCACATGTGGCAGCAACTTGAAATATTTGTAAATAGTAAAACTAATAAACCTTCATTTTCAGTCATTAATAGTCAAGGATTTTGATACTTGTAAAAATTTGATGTCAATTTTTTTTCAAATTTTAGTTCTAATCCTTTCATTTTTCATATATACCCTTGAGTTATGGATAGAAAAAGGAGATAAACAGTACAGAGTGCCGCCTGTTAAGTGAAAAATAGAGCCTAATGTACCTCTGTGTACAAGCAGGTGATAAAGCCTTCTGTGTCGTATGCCACGAAACTGTTGTTGTTTTGAAGGAGTACAATGTACGTCGGCACTGTGACACCAAAGATAAACCAAGTTATTCATAATTCACAGGAACACAGCGTTCGAAAAAAACTGAATCCCTGCAACGCAGATTGCTTTTCAAACAAGGTTTTTTTTTTAACGCAGAAGAGAGCTGAAAATGAAGCATTAACCAGGACCAGTTACAAAGTAGCTTATGCGTTAGTTAAAAGAGGAAAGCCATTCACCGATGGAGGTCTAATCGAAGAGTGTATGATGAAAGCAGTGAAAGAGTTATGCCCGGAAAAGGCAAATCTGTTCAAAGTCCTCAGTCTTGCACCAAATACTGTTGCTTGTAGAACTGAGGATATAGAAAGCAATATACTTCATCAAACTGCAAACAAAACACGAAATTTTCAGTTTTATTCTCTCACGCTTGATGAATGACACATCACAACTCCCAGTATTCATCCATGACGTTGATAATGATTTTAATGTCACACAAGAATTACCATCATTGCATAGCATGCACAGCACAGGAACCGCAGAAGACATCTTCAAAGAATTGCGAAAGGCTGTATTCGAATATAACCTGAAGTGGAATAAACTGCAATAAGTAGCAAATGATGGAGGAAAGAACATGTCTGGGGTGAAAAAGATTTGGTCAGACAAGTCACAAAACCTTGTGATGATGGTGGATTCCCAAAGCCCATGTTTCTGCACTGCGTTATTCACAACAAACATTGTGCTGAAAATATGTGGATATGTCTTACGTTCTGAACCCTGTTGTTTCAACAGTGAATTTTATTCGATCTCACTGGCTTAATCAACGCCAGTTTCGTGATTTTCTGAAAGAAACTGATTCTGACTTCGTTGACTTGACTTATTATGCAGCAGTTAGATGGCTTAGTTGTGGAAAGGCTCTATCAGGGTTCTTTCAGCTCAGAAATTAAATTGATTCATTTCTCAGAGAAGAATCGACCCGAACCACTTTTATCAAACGCTGACTGGCTTTGGATTTAAATTGACATTTATTGCAGACGTGACAAGCCATATTAATCAATTGAATATGAAGATGCAAGGTGAAACAAATTTGATTTGCGATCTATTAATGCATGTCAAGGTTTTCAGGGCAAAATTGATGCTTTTTGAAGGACAGGCGAAAGTTTTTAACTTGGTTTATTTTCCAGGTTGTGAAAAATTTCATGAAAAAAGTGATTCAGAATTTCCTTCTTCATTTGTAAAAAAAAATTCAGAAACGATTTTTCTGATCTTGATGGAAAAACATGAAATAAAGCTTTTTCAAAATCTATTTGACTACAGTGTTGAAACACTCCCAGGTCAGTTTTAAATAGAAATTATTGATCTCCAGTCAGAAGACATGCTAAAAGAAAAGTATAAAGAAGGAAATCTGATCCAGTTTTATAAATCTTTACAGTCTGAGCAGTTTCCAAATTTCAAGCGATTTGCTTGTTGATTCGTATAAGTTTTTGGGGCAACGTACCTTTCTGAAAAAAAAAAAAAACATTTCTTAAAATGAAGTATGTCAAGTCCAAATATCGCACAAATTTATCTGATGAGCATTTGAAGTCCATTCTAATAATTGACTTCTCAAGCTTGAAACCTCAGTTCAGCAATATTTTGAAATTAAAAACAGTTCCATCATTCCCATTAATCTTGTGCAAATTAATTTTGTGTCAGCTTTTTCTCATCTACAGTTCAGTAATTGACATTTTAACTCATTAAATATAATTTCTCAGTGTAAGCACGGTATTATTCCTTCGTAATTATCACTTTTCTCCTTTGTTCTGAATCATATCATGCTGATTACGAAAAGGATCCAAATACAAATTATTCATTAGTTAAAAATATATTCATTCATTTATATTAATTTATAAGACTGATTTTTTCGTTGGCCCGCGAAAAGGTGTAAAATATGCGATGTGGCCCTCGTAGTGGAAAGTCTGGAGACCCTTGGCTTAGCGAAGGAAATATATCCACAACCGTGAGAAAATAACATGCCCAATGCTACTCAGGATGGTGATAACATCAGCATTCATATCAAAGTTAGAAAAATAGCACCAGCCACTAGAATGTCTATAGAGTCGCCTTCGAAAATGGGGGGGGGGGTCAGAGAGAGGGATAACACGAAAATGGGGGGGGGGAATCAGAGAGAGGGATAGCAATAGCAACCGGGAGCCCGACTGAGGCTGGCTCTGAATCTCTGCCTTGAACCATGTCCGTGCAGGGGCTGTCAGAAGTCTCTTCCACAGAGGAACTAGATGAGTTCGTTGCCTCATATATAAATATTAAGGGATTTGAATGAGAAAGAGCATGGTAGAAGTGCTAAAAGAAAGAAATAGGAGACTGCTGGTTGATTAATGAAAAAAGAAAAGAAATCACGGCCCTGTCACTAGTCCCCATATCCCATACTAACAATACAAAAAGTCCCCATTTTCTTTAGGGGACTACCATCCATTACATTCCCTGGAGCAAAGTCCCAGGATGGCTAACTCATAATTAACAGAGCACGGTTTAGCAAAATCGTCTGTTTCAACTGGGTCAGCTGGAGGTGCTTGCAGCATTCGCCTAGGGTGAACTAGCATGGTAGTTAGTTTGATAGCTTTATCATCCACCACACTCCTATCCTGTGGGAGGTAGTCAAAATATTGCAGAGGCACATAACAGGCCCAGGGACTGGTCCCCAATAATTTGATAACTAAGCAAGTTACAGTGGTAACTGAACTACTTACAAATTAATGATATGGTAACAATCACGAGGAGTTATTTATGAAAACAATCATTCAGTCACAGATAAAAAAAACATTACAATGTAACTTATAGTATGTGGTTATGAGTTATTTTAAACGCATAATACTTTAGCAAGACATGGTTGAATTTGGACAAAAAAATAATTATGAGTTATTGGCAACAAGCAAACGCCGTGAGTTACACACCTGTATCCCCAGGTGATCTCCAGTAAGACTTCCGTCGCCAGACAGCCACCTGATGTACCACCTGAGATTCCATTAGGTGGTCCACCAGGAGGTTTACCTGATGGTCCAATCCCCTTTAGGTGGTGTGGACCAGCTCAGCACTGCGATTGTATGGACCAGCTCAGCACTGCGATTGTATGGACCAGCTCAGCACTGCGATTGTGTGGACCAGCTCAGCACTGCGATTGTGTGGACCAGCTCAGCACTGCGATTGTATGGACCAGCTCAGCACTGCGATTGTGTGGACCAGCTCAGCACTGCGATTGTGTGGACCAGCTCAGCATTGCGATTGTGTGGACCAACTCAGCACTGCGATTGTGTGGACCAGCTCAGCACTGCGATTCGTGGGAGAACATGGAGAGTAACAATGACCCTTTTCATAATCCCCCGGAGTAAAATTTAACAAATGGGGGAAAATCCCCGCTACGTAAGCCAAATAAAGAAGGGAAAGGGGGGATGTGCTGGGTTCTTAGTTATGCTAAGCCGTTCAAAAATTTCCAGAGAGAGAGAGAGAGAGAGAGAGAGAGAGAGAGAGAGAGAGAGAGAGCTTGGGAGGTTTAGTCAACTGTACTCATCACCGCGAGGGAGGAAATGACTGTTTTCCAGATCAGGGGTCCTGGGTCTGGTTAGTGACATGGCCATTTCCGATTCTGTGGTGATGAGTGTAGTGGGCCTTCGCGAACGCGTGCGTACTCGCGCGCGCATATGCGTGTGCAAGAGAGAGAGAGAGAGAGAGAGAGAGAGAGAGAGAGAAACCTTTATCACAATGTTGAATCCCTATGCCCTATGCGGTCTCCTTCCACGGTTTCATTGTCATTCCATTTCTTACTTCTCTTATACTGAAAAAAACCCAGTTCTCATGCATCTCTGTGGCTCTCTGTGGTGTGTAATTACAGTCTGTATGAGCTTACTCTACGTTCATCTCTTGTAAAGAAGCCATTCTTGAGTGTCCTGACCATGCCCAGGAATATTTTGTAAGTCGTGATACTATTTCTTCTTGCCCGGTTGAAATCTTGCATTTTTTTTTCTTCATAGTTCTTTCCCCTCAACTCAGACATCAACTCTCTCGAGTTTACTGTGTGTTTTTATTAAGTGAAGGTTCTATACGTATGTTGCATACTCAAGATACAGATGTTGCATACTCATTATACTGGTGTTGCATGCTCATGATGCCTGATGTATGTGGCAATGTGTATTTTGAGCGTCTTTCTGAATGTTATGTTAGAGAGTTTAGCTGCGTATGATTCGGGGAACAGATTTGGGATAATAGTTATCCCTAGGGCATTTTCTGTAACTGTTTCTGTGATATTCTCCTCTCCTCCCACCAATTATTCTGTCTCTGGTCTCATTCCCCCATCTTCAAGCGCCATATTTTTTTGTCTTCATTCGGGATAAATGTCAGGAACCATTAGTTAGACCGTTCCTCTAGTCTCTCCAGGTCACGCACACTTCTACCATCTTTCTTCATTTGTATTCTTTTCGTTATTTTGGCATCAGCAGTAAACAAAGATATGTTGGGGTTTACGGTGCGTCAGGCAATTAGTGTATACGAGTATTTAGGATAATATGAAATCCAAGACTGATTTTGTGAGGTTTTACTAGCCGCTCTCTCCCATACTGATATGTCATCCTCTACTGCAACTTTCCTGGTGTCGCTGCTTCCTTCTTCTGTTTTCCATCTAAACATCCTTACCAGATAAATAGCCTTATCAAAAGATTTTTAGGGCTCGCAATCTTAAAATATCTACTTTGTCCCTCTCTTTCCTGTCTGATCTAGTATATTAGTCTATCCGGTCCTAAGATTTGTAAGGCATAGCCTCAGTTCTTAAATCTACTAGGAACAATGAGGGCCAAAAGCTCCAGCTGCATAATATACTTATTAAAGAAACCGATTTGCAGTTTGAATTTTTTTCTCGCTATCTTCTTATTTTGAATAAAGGTTTCACGTTTGACACCTAGTGTGGCACGTTTGACACCTAGTGTGGCACGTTTGACACCTAGTGTGGCACGTTTGACACCTAGTGTGGCACTTCCCTTATCATTTTTGAGTAGTTTGCACAGTGTTTAAGCTAGAGTATTGGTGGTGATGTTTTACTGTTAACTGATTTGCTACGCTCCGTCAAGAATTTTCTGTCTCTCACTAGTTTTTCAGTGCTTGATATTTACACTTGGTTTACCTTCCCGTCTCACGTAATCTCTATCTCTTTCTCTCTCTCTCTCTCATTCGTAAACATATTGAAATATTTAGCTGAGCTCATTGAATACTTTTCTGTAATTTCCAATGCATTTTATCAGCGTCATCACTTGATACCTCATATCTTTCCTTCTTCTGTTACTGAAGCCGTTTTTATTCTGTCCTTTCTCTGACTGCTAATTCATTTTCAAATTGCTTTTATTTCTCTCCTTACCTGAAAATATTAATTACTAGCGCTTCTGCTAGTTTATCTAATCTCCGGCATTGTTCTTCACTTTTTTTGTCATGCTTTTATGTTTTAGCCTTCGTATATGCTACTTTGAATCATGGGTTCTCCTAATGTTTCTTATAAGCTTCTGAAAGGATGTCTACAGAATTCTGCATTAAACTGTTCTTTTGTCAAACAGCGGTTTAACTCCCTCAAATTCATGTCTTCCTGTATATCAGCGTCCTTGGATTCATCGCATTAGTTTTACTTCTGTGCAACAACGTACCAGAACGTATACACTTGCGCAAAAAAACAATAACTCCACGTTAAATTTTCTATGAACAAGACAAACTGGAGGAGACGCTTGTCAGTTCATCATTTGCGATGAAACTCACTGGTTCCTTAATTAATGCGTGGCTTAGGCTTAGGAAGCTCTTCATTGCGACGTCAAGTGGCTTGCTTCTCCACATTCTCTGGCTCCCGTTTGGAGTTGAAATCTCTTGCTATCGCTAATTTAGCCCTGGAGGTGACTTGGAGATTGTTTCAGTGGTCAACGTCCACGGAGCGCGGTCCTACACCAGGCCTCCCTGATCAACCAGACTGTTGGTGCTAGTCGCACTGAGTAAAACATTTGCATCACAACCTGGCTGATCAGGAACTGTCTTGAGGAATTTTACAAATTTCCTCTTGACAACATCCAGGGATTTGTTCGTAAGTCCCCCTATGGACGAACGGAAGTAGTTGAAAGTCTTGGTTCCCTTACACTTATTGAGTTGTCTCTTAGTGTACTCATGGCGGCCCTGCCTTTCAGTGAAGGTATTTTGCACCGTCTTCTTTCGTAGGGAGGGATTTCCGTGTGTAGATTTGGAACCAATTCCTTCAGAATTTTCCAAGTGAATTTATAAAGTATCCTTTTCGCATATGTTCCAAAGAACACAACTCGAAGGACCTGAAAGCGTTCCCAGTAATTTAGGTGCTTGACCGAGTTTATACGAGCAATGCAGGTTCTCTGCACATTCCCAAGCTGTGCTATGTTAGCCGTCTCGCTAGTTTATAATTATGATAGCCACTATTGCTGCATTATATCTATTTTATTTCTAACAAAAAAGTCTCTCCAAAGAGGAAATAGGAGTAACCCTGATTAATTAGAATATAAATCTTGTAGGATACACCAATTTTTAGAACTTTCAATACAGTGTGAAGAAATATTCTCACGATATCGCTCAGTAAGGAAAACTGTTGAAGATCATTGAGAAAGACACAAGTATCTCACCTAGCTGGGTTACCCACTATCTGAAAATCACTTAAGGCATTTTACTGTGGAAATAAAAACTGCTAATATACATCAGGGAGAAGGAATATGACGTCAAAATGTACATAGTATCGGTTTAAAAGCCATCCGGATACATATAGTGTGTCATACTCGTGACTTGATTGGTTGCCGCAGTGTGTTCCCTGGACAAACATTCACACGTTTATACTTGGTTTATAGTGCTGTTTGATTTTTTTTTATCCCCTTTCAATACCAAAAAGATCCTCCCAGTGCCTTCAATAATACTACATAAAACACTACCATCAACGAAACCACCAACAATTCAACTACCAGTACAGAAGCACCACCACTCATAACAATACATTCAATAACACAATCACCAGAATACCTACCATCGCCACCATCACCATCAGTAACAACAAAGTTATCACCGATAACACCACCAACAACAAAAATCACCACCACCAGTAACAGTAAAACCATCAGCACCACCACCATCATCATCAACAGCACCACCACCAGCAATAAAGTCATCAGCACCACTGCCACCCCAGCAACAAAAAAGCCATCAGCACCACCAACAAAATCACCACTGCCACTACCCCCACTACCTCCACTTACCCCAATCCCTCAACCCTAACCACCACCACACTATTTCTCATACGACTCTCACTACACTCGATCATCACCCTCTCACCACACTCTTCACCCTTTCACCACACACTATCACTCATCACCCTCACCACAACCACAATTAATATTACCATCACAAGCAGCACCACACACCAGGAGCCATCACTGTCAAAACACATCCAGTTCAAAGATATTACAGACATGTGTAATTCTCAACATTATCGCTTAAAAAAAGATTTTCATCTCAAAAAATAACAATCTCATCTGGAGAGGAAAAATGTCTGGTGCTAAAAAAACAACATTGGCGGTATAAAAGAATAGGTTGTTTATGCCACTGAGCAGCCATTATGCCTTTTTTTGTACTCGCTGTCTGGAGTACTGTGATAATCTACTCGCTGATAGCAACAACAAGTATTCACTGTTAACCGACTCGATGCCAGGGACATTATGTACTTGTACTGATAACGTACTCACTGAGGCAATATGTACCTGACCCAGCGCACTAATAACTCGCTGAGAGGGATATGTACTCGTACTTTACTACTGACAATTTACTCAATGACAGGGGCAATATATACTCGTCTGGGAATACTGATTACTAACTCTATGAAGAGTTCAGTATTTGCTCATCTTAACGCACTAATTGCCTATTCGTTGACGGGGATCATATATACTAGCCCTGGTATACTGACGGGGCAATATGTACTCGTCTTAATATACTGAGAGCCTTCTCTCTGATAGGGACAGTTTGTACTGTCCTCATATACTGTTAAGGAACTCGCAGACAGGGACAATAAGTATTCGTTGCTTGGAACACACTTCTACTGTGCAAAAGTAACACCATAGGTTAGTACGGTGTTGCTTTGCAGGGTTAGCAAATCTATGGATGAAACAGATAGATGCGCAACATTTAGTTATCTTTATTGTCGAGGCGTTTCGCTTGCGCAGCAGGATTCTTCAGTCGAATACAGAGGTAACTTAATGTATTGAAGACAGTTGATAAGGTGTAGATTTTGAGGTGTTCAGTCCCTCAGTCTTGGTTGAAGAGGAGAGGTCGTCTTGAGGTATTCAGTCCCTCAGTCCACGCTTCCGTTGTCTTCAGTATGTCAGTCCCCTCCGTATTCGACTGAAGAATCCTGCTGCTCAGGCTAAACGTCTTGGCAATAAAGATAACTAAAACTTGCACATGTGTGTTATTCAGATACTTAACTGTATTGCATACCATTAATATATTGAAATCTATGGACTACCTACATAAGACAGAATGCGAGAAAATATTATTGGCGCTCAGCAAACTGCTGTTGTGCCGAAAACGTAAAAACCTGCGATTTTGGCTTAAATAGCAACGCTCTTCTTGTCAAATAAGGCAAGCGAAAATTTGTGTATGCAATAATTTCGCAAAAATCATTCTGAATCTAACGAAAAAAAATATTTCATTGTGTTTGTTTATTCAATTATTGTAAACTTATCTAAAATATATTTAGTTGGATTAGACTAAATTAAATTGCGCTTGTTATAATAAGGTTAGGTAAGTTTTCTAAGGTTCTTTTGGTACAAAATTATTAATTTTTACATTAACATAAATGAAAAAAAATATCTTTAAACGTAAAGAGAAAATTTTAGGTAGGACTTAATTTTAAATGAGTTTTTGCTAACTGGCCAATTTTACCCATTCGGCAGGTCAAATACACGGGGGTTAGAGCGTCATGTGTGAGTTTCGCTCATCATGAGGTGGGCCAAAACGACATGGGTTCGAATCCTCTGCTAGTCGCAGTATTGTTATTGATTAATACCACTCATTCGTAGTTACAATAATATATATATATATATATATATATATATATATATATATATATATATATATATATATATATATATATATATATATATATATGATGGGGTCCACCTCTGGTTCAAATTGTGGGACCCATAGCCTCGGAGAATTGGATGAAAAGGCTTCAAGGAAGAATATTTGGATTTCTTCCTGAAGCCATTTGAATATTCCACTTCCCTACCACCCCAGCCTTTATATATATATATATATATATATATATATATATATATATATATATATATATATATATATATATATATATATATATATACAATATTATTATCTCAAAACAGGAAAGGATTCGAATCAAAGTGCCTGACACTCCACGCACTCAGGATAACATAAATACTGCTTCAAGCACTTAGTCAAACACCACGTAAGTTTGGGCGTTTTCCCGTGAAAATAATAAAAATAATAATCATAATAATAATAATAATAATTAAAACACAATCAAAACTAGTTGTATTCTTTCATACTCTCTGGGTTTTCCTTTATTTGCTCTCCTCTTTCCTCTTCTGTTCTTCCCTCTAAACCCCCTTCCTCCCTCCTTCCCTCCCTCCCAGGTGTACACAAATCCACCCTCTCTTCCAAGCCCTCAAGAGTATAGCTCCTCCATCCTTGTTTTTCACTGCATCTCTGAGTCTTTTTCCCTAAGCTCTCCCTCCCATTCTTAGTCTTTCAGTTCTTTTCCATCTAATAACTAACCTTTCTTTCTATCCTTTATTTTCTTTGGATTCCCCACGAGCACTTGACACCCTCTCTCTATCTTTCTATTTCTCTCTCTTTTTTATCTCTCCCTCTTTTCTCCCTTTACCGTGCTTCAATCTCTCCCTTTCCTGTACTGAGATTGTCTTCACTAGAGGAAACCTCCCTCAACCCTGGCTCCCTCCCTCCACCCCTGGCTCCTTCCCTCCCTCCATCCCTCCCTCCCTCCATCCCTGGCTCACTCCCTCCACCCCTGGCTCCTTCCCTCCCTCCATCCCTGGCTCCCTCCCTCCCTCCATCCCTGGCTCCCTCCCTTCCTCCATCCCTGGTTCCCTCCCTCCATCCCTGGTTCCCTCCCTCCATCCCTGATTCCCTCCATCCCTGGCTCCCTACCTCCATCCTTGGTTCCCTCCCTCTATCCCTGGTTCCCTCCCTCCATTCCTGGCTCCTTCCCTCTATCCCTGCCTTCCTCACTCCAACCTTGCCCCTATCCCTCCCCCTCCTTCTACCCCTCTATCCCTCCCGCCTACCCTGTTTCCCTCCCTCCAACCCGGCACAGATCCCCCAACCCTGCCCATCTCTCTCTCTCCAACGCTATCCCCTTCCCTCCAACCTTGTCTTCCTCCTCCATCCCTGTCCACTTCCCTCCCATCCTGTCCCCCCTCCCTCCAACACTTCCCTCCCCCACTCCATGCATCACAAGAGGCCGCTTAACACATCTGCCACTCACCAACTCTGGGTACAATCTCCCTCATACATCTCAAGCTTCCTTCATTCACCCTTACACCACTATCATCACTACCACTATCATCACTACCACTACCACTACCATCACTACCACTACCACTACCATCACTACCACTACCACTACCATCACTACCACTACCACTATCATCACTACCACTACCACCACCATCATCACTATTATTACCACCACCACCATAACTACCACTACCACCACCACCATCACAACCACCACCATCACTACCACTACCACCATCATTACCACTACCACCATCATTACCACTACTACCATCATTACCACTACCACCATCACTACCACTACCACCATCATTACCACTACCATCACCACCACAACCATCACCATCACTACCACTACCACCACCATCACACCACCACCACCATCACTACCACTATCACCACTGCCACCATTACCACTACCACCACCACCACTACCACCACCAGCGTCACCACCATACTGACAACCACCACCACCAGTCAGCATCACCACTGTACAACAAGCCAGCATCACCGACACTAGTACCACAACCAGCATCACTGACACTAGTACCACAACCAGCATCACTGACACTAGCACCACCACTACCAGCATCACTGACACTAGCACCACCACTACCAGCATCACTGACACTAGGACCACCACTACCAGCATCACTGACACTAGCACCACCACTACCAGCATCACTGACACTAGCACCACCACTACCAGCATCACTGACACTAGGACCACCACTACCAGCATCACTGACACTAGCACCACCACTACCAGCATCACTGACACTAGCACCACCACTACCAGCATCACTGACACTAGCACCACCACTACCAGCATCACTGACACTAGCACCACCACTACCAGCATCACTGACACTAGCACCACCGTTGCTATCACCATCACACTGTCATCAATGTTTCCTCCTTAACACAATAACTACTACTGCCACCACCACTACCAGCATCACCATCCCCACCATCACTATAGAACCGATCATTACAACAACCACTATTATCAGTATCATAATTTTCACGACCGTTATCGCTACTACCACCACTACCACATTATCACTACTAACATTTTCACTACCGCTATTACTACCACCATTATCATCATCACTATTATTACAATCACTATTATCACTATCACCCCTTTCACCACTTACGTGACATCTAGTGTCTGTACCTCCAGTGCCACAGCTGATCCCACCACAACCACCAACACAATTACACGTACTTTTACCACAACCACCAACACAATTACAAGTAACTCATCGCTACCACAACTACTTGTACCAGCACCCCAGCCCTAACCAAAGCTGCAGTTACCACTACTACAATCACAGTTATACTTACCATCAACACAACTACCACAACCACCATCGTCACAACCACCACCATCACAACCACCATCCCCACAGATCCACAATATAATCAGTGCTATTATCCCGAACACTTCTGCTTCAAACCTACTACCACCACCATCTCCATTACTTCCACCAATTACCACCAACAGCCACCAGCCACCACCACAACCTCCCCCTCCGGTCCACACCCCCGCCATCGCACACCCCACCCACTCAATTAGAGACCTTTCACTGCACCCTGGTAAGTGTTTGCAGTGGGGTTGTCTCATGTTGACCTAAGATAAAGCACCTTTTACACTCTGTCCTGGCCAAACACACGCCCTCCCCCGAGTGTGAACCAACTTAATAGTAGGTATTAACGTACTAAACAATGCCTGCTCCTAGCTCAAGCCTGGGCAAACATGCATTAGCCCCGGTGTGCCCCTAGCTCGCCCTCACACCCTCCCCTGGGTGCCCCTAGCTCGCTCTCTGTCACCCCGGGGTGCACCCCTAGCTCACTCAGTCACTGTGGGCGGCACCTAGGGATAAATATTGTTGTTGTTAAGACTTTGTAGGGGTAATTGGTCTTCTAATGTAGTGGTGGTGGTACTTATTTTTTCTGTTACCCATTAAGCCAGCAAGCGAAACAATGATTATCACTCCTATTTTATTATAATAATAAGAATCGTAATACTAATAGCAATAAAATAATAATAATTATCATAATAGTAATAAAATATAATAATAATAGTAATAAAATTTAATAATAATAATAATAATAATAATAATAATAATAATAATGTGCCGCAAGCTAGTTACCATATGAAAAACAATCACTTCTCAGTGCAATTACCGTAGGTTAAATACCATAGGTCTAATGGAACATAGCTGTTAGGTTTTAACCAGGAGGTATATTTTGTCGGGGTCGGCGGCGGCAGGTCTGGACTCGGATTAATTTCCCGTGTTTGGGTGTCGAATTTCCGTGTGTCAGAGCCACGTGACCAGACTGGCTCCTCGGCCAGGTGTGTTTATCAACTTCTTCACAGCGGTTGCTAATGTTGCTAAAAACTATGGGTCAGGCGGACCCACGTAGCAACATGTGTGTTTGTCTTACGAGTATTTGCTAGTGTTGCTACAACTAGATTAAACTGGCCTTGTTGACCTCTTAGTGACCTTGTGTTCACAGCAGTTGCTAATGTCACTAAATCTCGGTAAATTCTAGTTTATATGGTCTTAGTAGCATGTGTGTGTACTGACACACAAATGTATACAAATAATATCAAATAGAATCAGGCCAAAGGGAAAATTATATATTTTCTTAAGTGGTGAAAATAATTTGCACCAATTTACTGCACTTATTCTTCGATCCTATGTGATGCTCACATTAATCTCAATTAAAAAAAAAACTGACAAATTTCTTATGTTATGCCATTTTTCCATTTTAAATACCCCATAAATTTTAGTTAATGACTTCCAGTTTTCTCATTAAGTGCCTTTCACAAATACAAATACATCTTACAACACGAGGGAAATGGACACTAACGCATTCACTTAGGACACCTGTATTGAAAATTGTTCAGTCCTTTGACCTTCACAGAGGAGTTATATTATTAATAGTAACTTTTGCTATTTATTACTTCTACTATTACTACTAGTAATAATGATGATAATAATAATAATAATCATAGTGTTACTATCACTGTTGTTACTGCTGCTGGTAGTAGTAGTAGTAATAGTGTTGAGTGAAGGACGCTAGAAGAAGTGTTTTTCTTATGGCTGTGCCACGTAGCAGTCTCGTGGAAGTTTGTTTTAATATATGAGCTAATGTTGTGGCAACGTAACTGCCAGCTTTATGAACGATGGTTTTGGAAAGGACAATGAAGGAAGGTTCAAGTACCGGCGTCGGCATTTATCTAGTAGACCGCTTTATTATCTCACTAAAGCATGATACGTCCCTCGGTGTTTCTGTAAAGGATGCAAGCGTGATGGTGTCATCACTGCTGCAGGCATTTTTATGTTCATAGATTCTCCTGGACAAATCTTCGACAAATCCTGGTCACAGATCGGACCGCGGGGGCGCTAACTCCCGAAATCCTCTCCAGGTATACTCCAGGTATCACACTGGCCACAGGAGATTGTGTCATCTGCTCTAAAGTTAAAAAGTCCAATGACTGAAATGCTCAGAAAAAAAGTGTCTTCGATATTGCATTTGTGACAATTTTCTTCAAGTTGTCGACAATCATTTATCTTTTGGCTACATATTTTAAAACGTTATTTTCTACAACTTTTTTTTATTATTATTATTCATATTAAGTCACGGATATAAAAGAAAATATTTATCAATTTTTTTTAATGCATATAGTATAGTATTATTTCAGGTAATTTCTTCCATATGCTTAAAACTCTGTCTTGCTTCGTTAGAAAACCATCAGTGTGAATTATATTTGAATGGGCAGCATGAAATAATCTTTATCAAAATTTCCATAATATTACACAAGTGTTGATATATGTTGGAAGTCACCTCTCAAACTTCGATGTGCAAGAATGAGTAAATGCAGCTCTTTAAAACGAGTTTCATATAAGTCACGAAATAATAATAAGACGATTGTAAACAAATCACAGAACGAGTAAATGTTTCAGCCCTTCAGTCAGATGAATTAAATCAATCTGAGCAAATTGATCTCTCCGTGTTGGACATCATCCCTCTGGTTGATAACTATACTCAGATATAACGGCCAGAAGTGCAAGCAGTATTGTAAACTATGACTGTCTTGGTCGAAACTCAAATAGTTTATCCTCCCCAGAAAAAAAAAAAGATAAAATTACGTTGGACCTTGCAACTGTCTATAAAAGGGAAGGCTGTTGTGTTCAGCACGAGCTGAGTCTCATCCTTGAGTTGCGCTTTTGTTTACGGTTTCCCAGTGCTTTGTGTTGCGCTTCGATTCTAGCTCATGGACCACATGGCCGATACTTAACATATTTTTTTTCATACTAAAGCTTGAATGATCTAATAAGACTCTTACTGCTTTACTTAGTTTTATCTTAATACTCTACCTGGCTGCATCTTGATACTCTACCTAACTTCACCTTCCTACTCTACCTGGCAGCATCTTAATACTCTACCTAACTTCATTTTGTTACTCTACACGGCTTCAAGTTTGTGTCATCAGTTGGAGATCTGTGACGCTCATGAAATGTGTTTCAGCTTGCTGCTTATATTTTAAGGGATAAATTTTGATATCGTACATAGGTATATAACTAACAACATTTATCAGCATGAGAAGAACCGGTTTTGAGCTGAACCTTGTGGCACGCCTCTTGCCATGACGAAGTATTTTCAAGTGTTTTTTTTTCTAAGAATTACCTATTGTTCGCATCTAGACAGCTAGTTTCAAGATATCTTAAAACTCATCTGCGTGTACCAAGCATTTTTACTTGAGAAAGAAGTCTTTGCTAAGAATTTTTAAAAACAGCTTTCAAAATATTTACGAATGTCTAAATTGCTTTATATATATATATATATATATATATATATATATATATATATATATATATATATATATATATATATATATATATATATATATTTATATATATATAGAAGGAGTGGCAATAATGTTGAATAATCAGTTATGGCAGGTAAAGAAGGAATATAAATGTATAAATTCAAGGATTATGTGGAGTAAAATAAAGGTTGGATGTGAAAAGTGGGTTATAGTAAGTGTTTATGCACCTGGAGAAGAGAGAAGTGTAGAGGGAGAGAGAGATTTTGGGAAATGTTGAGTGAGTGTGTGGGGAGTTTTGAACCAAGTGAGAGAGTAATTGTGGTTGGGGATCTTAATGCTAAAGTGGGTAAAAATGTTGTGGATGGAGTAGTAGGTAAATTTGGGGTGCCAGGGGTAAATGTAAATGGGGAACCATTAATTGAGCTATGTGTAGAAAGAGGTTTGGTAATAAGTAATACATATTTTATGAAAAAGAGGATAAATAAATATACAAGGTATGATATAGCACGTAAGGAAAGTAGTTTGTTGGATTATGTATTGGTGGATAAAAGGTTGATGAGTAGGCTTCAGGATGTACATGTTTATAGAGGGGCAACGGATATATCAGATCATTATTTGGTTGTAGCTACAGTTAGAGTAAAAGGTAGATGGGACAAAAAGAAAATGGCAACAGCAAGTAAGAGAGAGATAAAAGTGTATAAATTAAGGGAGGAGGAAGTTAGGGTGAGATATAAGCAACTATTGGCAGAAAGGTGGGCTAGTGCAAGTAGGAGTAGTGGGGGGGTTGAAGAGAGTTGGGATAGTTTTAAAAATGCAGTATTAGAATGTGGGGCAGAAGTTTGTGGCTATAGGAGGGTGGGTGCAAGAGGAAAGAGGAGTGAGTGGTGGAATGAAGAAGTAAAGGGTATGATAAAAGAGAAAAAGGTAGCTTATGAGAGGTTTTTACAAAACAGAAGTGTTAATAGAAGAGCAGAGTATATGGAAAGTAAAAGAAAGGTGAAGAGAGTGGTGAGAGAGTGCAAAAGAAGAGCGGATGAAAGAATGGGAGAGGCTCTGTCAAGAAATTTTGCGGAAAACAAGAAAAAATTTTGGAGTGAGATAAACAAGGTAAGAAAGCCTAGGGAACGAATGGATTTGTCAGTTAAAAACAGAGTAGGGGAGTTAGTAGATGGGGAGCTGGAGGTATTAAGTAGATGGCGGGAATATTTTGAGGAACTTTTAAATGTCGATGAAAAAAGGGAGGCGGTAATTTCATGTACTGGCCAGGGAGGTACAACATCGTTTAGGAGAGAAGAAGAGCAGGATGTGAGTGTGGGGGAGGTGCGTGAGGCATTACGTAGAATGAAAGGGGGTAAAGCAGCAGGAATTGACGGAATCATGACAGAAATGTTAAAAGCAGGGGGAAAAATAGTGCTGGAGTGGTTGGTATTTTTGTTTAATAAATGTATGAAAGAGGGGAAGGTACCTAGGGATTGGCAGAGAGCATGTATAGTTCCTTTATATAAAGGGAAGGGGGATAAAAGAGAGTGTAAAAATTATAGGGGAATAAGTTTACTGAGTATACCAGGTAAAGTGTATGGCAGGGTTATTATTGAAAGAATTAGAAATAAGACAGAGAGTAGGATTGCAGATGAGCAAGGAGGCTTTAGAGTGGGTAGGGGATGTGTAGATCAAGTGTTTACAGTGAAGCATATATGTGAACAGTACTTAGATAAAGGTAGAGAAGTTTTTATTGCATTTATGGATTTAGAAAAGGCATATGATAGAGTGGATAGGGGAGCAATGTGGCAAATGTTGCAAGTGTATGGAATAGGTAGTAAGTTACTGAAGGCTGTAAAGAGTTTTTATGAGGATAGTGAAGCTCAGGTTAGGGTGTGTAGGAGAGAGGGAGATTACTTCCCGGTAAAAGTAGATCTTAGACAGGGATGTGTAATGTCACCATGGTTGTTTAATATATTTATAGATGGGGTTGTAAAAGAAGTAAATGCTAGGGTGTTGGGGAGAGGGGTGGGATTAAATTATGGAGAATTAAATGCAAAATGGGAGCTGACAGTTACTTTTTGCTGATGATACTGTGCTTATGGGAGATTCTAAAGAAAAGTTGCAAAGGTTAGTGGACGAGTTTGGGAGAGTGTGTAAAGGTAGAAAGTTAAAAGTGAACATAGATAAGAGTAAGGTGATGAGGGTATCAAACGATTTAAATAAAGAAAAATTGGATATCACATTGGAGAGAGGGATTATGGAAGAAGTAAATGTTTTCAGATATTTGGGTGTTGACGTGTCAGCGGATGGGTTTATGAAGGATGAGGTTAACCATAGAATTGATGAAGGAAAAAAGGTGAGTGGTGCATTGAGGTATCTGTGGAGACAAAAACGTTATCCATGGAGGCAAAGAAGGGAATGTACGAAAGTATAGTGGTACCAACACTCTTATATGGGTGTGAAGCATGGGTTGCAAATGCTGCAGCGAGGAGGAGGCTGGAGGCAGTGGAGATGTCCTGTCTAAGGGCAATGTGTGGTGTAAATATTATGCAGAAAATTCGGAATGTGGAAATTAGGTGAAGGTGTGGAGTTACTAAAAGTATTTGTCAGAGGGCTGAAGAGGGTTGTTGAGGTGGTTTGGTCATTTAGAGAGAATGGATCAAAGTAGAATGACTTGGAGAGCGTATAAATCTGTAGGGAAGGAAGGCGGGGTAGGGGTCGTCCTAGAAAAGGTTGGAGGGAAGGGGTAAAGGAGGTTTTGTGGGCGAGGGCTTGGACTTCCAGCAAGCATGTGTGAGCGTGTTAGATAGGAGTGAATGGAGACGAATGGTTTTGGGACATGACGATCTATTGGAGTGTGAGCAGGGTAACATTTTGTGAAGGGATTCAGGGGAAAACCCGTTAATTGATTTAATTGGACTTGAGTCCTGGAAATGGGAAGTACAATGCCTGCACTTTAAAGGAGGGTCTGAGATAGTGACAGCTGGGAGGGACTTTTCTCAGCTGTCGTATCTGAGCTCCTCTGCAAAGACAGTGATTATGTATGAGTGTGGTGAAAGTGTTGAATGATGATGAAAGTATTTTCTTTTGGGGATTTTCTTTCTTTTTGGGTCACCCTGCCTTGGTGGGAGACGGCCGACTTGTTGAAAATATATATATATATATATATATATATATATATATATATATATATATATATATATATATATATATATATATATATATATATATGTGTGTGTGTGTATGTGTGTGTGTGTACTCACCTAATTGTGGTTGCAGGGGTCGAGTCATAGCTCCTGCCCCCGCCTCTTCACTGGCTGCTACTGGGTCACTCCCTGCGCCATGAGTTTTATCATACCTCTTCTTAAAGCTATGAATGTATCCTGCCTCCACTACATCACTTCCCAAACTATTCCCCTTCCTGACCACACTGTGACTGAAGAAATACTTCCTAACATCCCTGTGATTCAACTGAGTCTTCAACTTCCAACTGTGTTCCCTTGTTCCTGTGTCCCATCTCTGGAACATTCTGTCTCTGTCCACCTGGTCAATTCCTCTCAGTATTTTATATGTTGTTATCATGTCCTCCCTATCTCTCCTGTCCTCCAGTGTCGTCAGGTCGATTTCCCTTAACCTCTCCTCATAGGACATACCCCTTAGCTCCGGGACTAGTCTTGTTGCAAACCTTTGCATTTTCTCTAGTTTCTTTACGTGCTTGGCTAGGTGTGGGTTCCAAACTGGTGCTGCATACTCCAGTATGGGCCTAACGTACTCAGTGTACAGGGTCCTGAACGATTCCTTATTAAGATGTCGGAATGCTGTTCTTAGGTTTGCTAGACGCCCGTATGCTGCAGCAGTTATTTGGTTGATGTGCGCCTCAGGAGATGTGCCTGGTGTTATACTCACCCCAAGATATTTTTCCTTGAGTGAGGTTTGTAGTCTCTGGCCCCCTAGACTGTACTCCGTCTGCGGTCTTCTTTGCCCTGCCCTAAACTTCATGTGTGTGTGTTAGTTACCATTTTGTTCTAGCACATGTCGATTAGACACTAGGCCTGTTGTGTGTGTATATATATATATGTGTGTGAATATGTGTGTGTATAATGTGTGTGTGTATATATATGTGTGTTTATGTGTATATGTGTGTATGTGTGTATATGCGTGTTAGCGTGTTAGTTACCATTTTGTTACCATTTTGTCATAGGCACATGTCGATTAGACACTAGGCCTGTTGCATATGCGTGCGCGTGTATGTGTGTTAGTTACCATTTTGTCCAAGGCACATGTGTGTGTGTATGTGTGTGTGTGTGTGTGTGTGACCCAACAATTAATATGTGTATATGTGTGGTTAAAAATGTCTTAAAACCGATCTGGAATTTGTTAAGCCATGAAGGATTATTCTGGTTGTATAACAGCTCTATTTATTTAGTGTCAGTTATTTAATTCTAAAATATGAAATTCTTGATGTATGGCAACAAATCACAACTAGTAGGTGTTTTCTTTTGCATTTTTATTGAAAATAATTTGATGGCATTGGCATGTGTGGAGCTATCCAACAACCAAGTTGATTTTTAATAATCATCTTTTGAAGTTAAGACACATAAAGGGTATTTAAATCCAGATTGGTCTCCTCAGCCAGCTGATTTTGGAACACACTAATGTACGAGCACCAAAAGTTCGATATCTGATTCTTCGGAGGCCTTAAAATGTAGATTTTGTCAATGTAGGTCATTACTTTGTCTTATCTGGTCACTGTAAGTCATTACTTGGTCATACCTTGTTAAGGTAGGTTATCGTGCCACTGTAGGTCATTACCTGGTCTTATCTGGTCACTGTAGGTCATTACTTGGTCATACCTTGTTAAGGTAGGTTATCGTGCCACTGTAGGTCATTTCCTGGTCTTAGCTAGTCACGGAAGGTCATCATCTATTAATACTTGGTCACAGTAGAACATTAAATTCAAGGACTTCTTTTTTTCTGCAATAAATAAAGAGAAATAAAGTAAGAAAATGTTTGTTTTGCCCAGGGTTGAATTACAGTATTATTTAATAAAGAACTGTAATTTTTTTAAAGCTATTAAATTACTCTTTACTTGTCATGCCAGGAGTAAAGGGTGAGACTGCCTTTAATAACCTCTTGGCAGAGCTAGTTAATATATTATCACTTAAGTGGCCACTTATAGTTTTTCCACCACTTAGCCAAATTCTTGTCCTGAGCAATCAGTTAACCTCAGGGGATGAGGAGTAACTCCCTCTCCACTTGGCAAGCTACTTAGAATACCACTTTCTAAGAAGGGGTGTGCGAGAACCTCTTCACCTCTTGGTAGATAAAGTCAGCAAAATAGCTTAATAGATTTAGTAGAGCTACAGCAAAACAAATGCTTTTTAGGGGTTAATTCTAAAGTCCAAACGAAAAGAATACACTTAGTTTACTAATACCAAAATGTAATCATACCAAAATATAATTTTTCCAAACTTTAATTACTTGTTCAATTAATATTTTAACACTCAGAGAATAATAAAATGTCACAAGAAAATTATATTTATAAATTCTTAGACGGAGGAATAGAAATAATACTAAAATATTGAAGGGAAGAATATCACATTTAAGTCTCTTGTCTTCTAGGTTCTACTACCAGTCTCTTAAACCTTTTGTTTTTGCTGTTGTCTTACACCAAACCGCCAGGAGACGACCTTTCTGTCTCTGGTTCCAGGCCTTACTGAAATGCTAGTACACCAAACCACCAGGAGACGACCTTTCTGTCTCTGGCTCCAGCCCTGACTGACCTCTTCCTCTAAGTAGAACACACGGTCTTGTGGGTGATCCCACATGGTCTAGAAAAAATTACCAATTCTTGTTTACATCATTAAAAGGTCGCAAGTCAGCGGGTGTCAACTCAGTTGAAAAAGGCATCATCACAAAAAAATTGAGGATGAAAATACTTACCATTTTGTGTCCGTGATTCGTATATATTTGATAATAATTTTATTCAAAATAAATTATGAGTTTCAGATTGTTTTATGTGCTTTCTGCAGTCGCAAATCTTTTAACAGTTGAACTTAAAGCATCAGTGTCAGTTTTGCTTTTTTATAGAGAAAATTTATGAATTTCAGCATTGTTATTTTATGTACTGAAATATGACCTGACTTACTGAAGTGTAAAATAAGATATTGAATTGTGAAGTGAAATTCCAAAGTGAAACCTGATACTCTGAAGCAAGATCTGAGTTACTGAAGTAGCCCTAAGTAGCTGAAGTAACCTGAGGGTCTGAAGCGTGAACTGAAGTGCTGAAACGTGATCTGAGTTACTGAAGTGTGACATAAAGTAATAAAGTGTGACCCGATATCCTGAAGTGTGACCTGAGGAACTGAAGTGTAACTTGAAGTTATTAATTTGAATAACTCATGTCAACAAATGTATTTCCTTAGTAAAAATAAACAGCAATAATGGCAGAACAAACATAAAATGGAATTAAATAAAACTCCACGACGTTTATAAACAGTGTCAGAAAAAGATTAAAACAAGCCAGTTAAAACAGGCGAGGCCTTGGGGCCCAACGGTGTTTGTTGACTGTAGCTCGTGACGTCACTGTTATTCACGGATTAAGATGTATTTATATAATGAATAACAGTCGTAAACTCTTCTTTATGTGGTAACCATCGCTGTCCTTCATCTCACATCGCACACATACACCCTCATATGAATGCTGCTTTCAGTTAGTGCAATCATAGAAAGTGTAAGAGCAATATTCACTCACATGCCCTAGAATAACTTGTTATACTTTGTAGTAGTTACATTTACGAAGCATGTTGACCGCATAGGTCACTCGGCACTCACAGCATAACAAAATATACACAACACAAAAAACAAGGATAAAATCAACAGACATTAAAAGCAACGAACATTAACTCAGCATAAATAAATACTATTATAGTAAGTTAAAACAACGAGCATCAGTTACAAACTCCGTTAACCTATTAATGTTGAAAGGTTTTCCTAGAAGTTCCCCGAGGTCCCAACAGGCACCTTGGTAATTATAACAACCATGAAGAAAGCGGAAAGGCCTAAGACGTGGGCTAGCTGTTAAATTCGTTCCACAGTCAATGGCAGGTCACAAGTTACACAGCATGGAGCAGCAACACCTGCAAACAGGTAACTGTGGATGACATGTGTATGTGTTTGATCCTCCGACATACCATGTGAGGGACTGTCATCGCTGTAGTATATGGGGCAAGAAATACAGTGTCTCACAGTACGATAGTGTATTAATTTCATAGTAAAAAAATTAATTAACAAATTTAAATAGAATACGTCTTACATAATTAGAAGCGCAGGAGAATGAGAACAATTAACTAGAGTAACGAATTACATGGAAATACCTATATAAGTGAGCAGAATGTTTAGAAGGAAGAAATGCTAGAAGGAACCTAGAGATGTTGAGATTAAAAGGCAGAATGTTTAGGCTAGGAGAAACCTGAAGTATCTAGATCAAAGGGCAGAATGTTTAAGCTAGGAGTAACTTGACCCATAGAAAGAAACCCTTTTATATGACCTGCAGTGTCACCTTTTTAAACACTGCCCACTGGGAACTCGTAGGTGGTGATGGTTAAAGTAAACATTAGTTAGAATAACCAAACGAGAGGGGTAATAAAAGAAATAGCCCGGGGAGATGTTGTAATTGACTGGATTGCCTTAAGACGATTTGAGTAGTCACCGCCCCTTATGCAAGGTCTCCGACCAGGCCTCCTGGGGTCACTGCCCCCGAGGCCTGGTCCCTGACCAGTCCTCCTGGGGTCACTGCCCCCGAGGCCTGGTCCCTGACCAGTCCTCCTGGGGTCACTGCCCCCGAGGCCTGGTCCCTGACCAGTCCTCCTGGGGTCACTGCCCCCGAGGCCTGGTCCCTGACCAGTCCTCCTGGGGTCACTGCCCCCGAGGCCTGGTCCCTGACCAGTCCTCCTGGGGTCACTGCCCCCGAGGCCTGGTCCCTGACCAGTCCTCCTACATAATAATCATTCCTCAGCCTCAGAGCAAGTTTTATGCAGAGCTTTTATCCATCATTTCTTAAATATTTACACTAATCATGTCATTCCATGGTCTTCAGAGTTGGGAATGAGGATTGTTATTATTATTGCAATAGTAATCATCGATGGTTATACAGTTCATGGGTAATGGGAGGTAATCAGGTTTGATCCAAGTAAAATTAAGGTAACTTCAATTCCTTGCGTCAACACTCTTCACGTTCCTTGAGATGAAGTGTGTATAATATATCAGATGAAGATAGGAGAGAAGGGAAGGCCTGGCGCTTAAGACCAGTTAATTACATTAACCACTACAGATAGCAGAAAAGTGCCAATTCAGAATGTTAATAAAATTCGAATAGTTTAAATTGATTAAAATGAAAAAAATAGCAAATAATACGGGAGCGATTATTACCGCCAAAACAATAATGTAATAATATGTAAATATTTTCGTACTGTTGTCAGTAAAACTTTAATTTACTAGTCGTGGAACTTAACTGACCGCAGGAACAGATAAACCACCAGGAATCGTGTAGCAACTTCAAAAATCCACACGCAGCTGAAGGTCAGAGGATGGCATGCTAATGGCTTTCTTTTGTGCCTAATAATAGTTTATTACCTGTAAACCACATTACCTGTATACTGCAGAAAAGAAATAAATTTATTCTTATTATTTTTATGATTATATTAAAGAGCTGAATAGTGGAGACCCTTCAAGATGGGAAGAGAGAAGTGGCTCCTTGACGCTAACACGTCTCTATAATACACTTAGTTCACCTCAGCAATTCCGCTCCCGTCATTATATGCAGATGGATATTAATTCAGTATAAATTATGTCTAGATAAATGTAACAATTTATGTAATGGAACATGTTTATGTTATTTAGTATGGCGTAAGAGTGACTCTAGGAAGGTATATTTTGGGAGGTAAATGATCACTGATAATTCAAACCCACCTATAATGCTTATTCTCCTCACATTAAAGACTTAATTACCATCATTATTAATTACTACAAAAAAGTGTATGAGAATTGTATATGATTACCTCGGATTAGCTACCATCAGTCTCTCCTTTGTATAGAATGAGCGTTAAGGTTAGGATAACAGAAGTTAACTAAGGACAAGACGCCAGTGCCTAGCAACGTAATATCTCTAAATCTTTTCATGTTTGGTATTCAAGGTTATTTCGAACTCACATCTGTAAATCTTATTGCAGTTTGGGCCATGTAAATTATTGTTGTATCTTTCCAAGCAATCGAAAAAGATATGCACATACTTATTTTTGGGAGGCTGTTGCTGTAACATAATGACGCACTTACACAAAGTTTAAAACCTTTGTAGTTTATTGTAGTAAACTAGTAAGCATTTATTTTAAGTTAGATTTTTGTTTTTCGTCAGATGATACCATAGTCACATGGTGATCTCTAGAAATAAGATTGACATCAATAGAGTCCTCGTACTCTGCCGAGTCCAAATGTGAAGAGTTTAAAAAGTACTCGATGAATATTTCCAAAGTTATGAGCAAAGTCATAACTATTGACCTTCCGATCAGACAGAATCAAGAGTTACAGTAAACAGTACACGAGGGATCATAACATAGGATAACCTTGAATACCAAATTCGAAAAAAAAAATTTGATATGGCAAGTTCTTAAATCTCAAAAACATTGACTGCCTTGGAGCTCCTCTATAGTTAACCAATAATACCGACGTAACATATATGGGTAGAGTGGGATGTGTCTGGCGGCTTGAACATAACTAAGCCCTTAAGGAGTTGGTATCCGCACGCAAACTGTACCACCTGAAGAATGGGTTGTCTGGATATATTACTGGTAGAAAGGCAACATTATTCTTTTTGACCGCTTAAGTGTTTTAGTCAATAACTCATCCTTCAAGCCAGGTTCTAGCCCAGGGTGCCGATAAATTTATATATTTTGCAAGATAATATTTGTATTTCGACATCCATGTGTAAAAGCCAGGAATAAGAAGCTTTCCTCCTCAATTACAAATTTCTAATGCCCGATACATAGCCGAAATCCCACCACTTAATAGATTTTGTGCAGGAAGAGGCTGTGAAAAAACCGCCGGATAATTTCTCTGCGAACGGACTGACATAATCGTAAACATTTTCATTGTTGATATTTGTGTATTAGCGTTGATTATTGTAAATAAGAAGCTAGTCAGCCCTCAACCAGCATTACAGAAGTTTGTCAGACTGTAATTGTTTGTTGGGTATAATATTATGCATAAGCATATCACAACACTCACTTTCCATTGGTCTCACCATGCTCATTTTCACTTACTTTTCACTGCTCTCCCCATACTCACTTTCTCCATCACTTTACATTGGTCTCAGCACACTCACTCTCCCCTTCTCTATATTCTGGTCTCAGCACACTCACTTTCACTGGTCTCGCCCCACCACGCTCACAAGTGATCATGACATACCGTCAACATTATTCCAGTATATGACTTGACACTGATGAAGCGGAAGACCAGCTGTTGCAGCCCATTACCGATAAGCTTCTCAGCTTTCTTCGTCTTATTGAAGAGTAAGATAAGCTTTCCAGCTTTCCTCTTGTAGAAAAGTTAGATAAGCTTCTCAGCTTTCCTCCTCTTATAAGCTTCCTAGTTATCCTCTTCTCAAAGAAAGATTAGATGTACTTCTTAGCTTTCTTGTTCTCATAGAGAGCTTAGGTAATTTTCCCAGCTTACCTCCAGTTAGAGAAAACTTAGATATGGCTTTCTTGTGTGTAACCTGCTGGGATTGCAATTGTATGATATAAGAAGCTCTAGAAACAATTGGTTATTGATCATAACAAGTTGTTGCCATGATTACCTTCACTCCTGCTGCTGTGATTACCTCTCTCTGGAATTCCCTCTCCTCCCACCTTACCTTGACAGTTTTCCTCTGAGCATATATTTGATCCCTCCGGATAAATATTCTCATACTTCTACGACGTCCTCGGGTTTGACTTCCTTTTTAGTGTCTGATCTCTTATTGTTTCTGATCCCAAAATTAGTTTTCGCTGGTCGTCTTCATTCTCTTTTACACGATCTAACTCTGAACAAAATTAATTGTTATTTCATTGTCTCCTCCTCTGAGCCTCTAGTTAAGAAATTTTCTGTCTCCTTGTTCTCCTTTCTCTCGTTCACTTCTTGTCACTCTTTGAAGGTCTAGTATGATTCACTGTTCTTTGTGTATGTTCATTTACAAGAACCTTCATTGTGTCCTGTATTATTTTTGTCATTGCATCATCTACTTTTATTATTCCTGTGAGGTTTAATCCCATTACTGTTCCCAGTTCCTCCTCCACAATGTCTCTTCCTGATTCTCAATTTTTTCCACTTCCCTATTCATTTTACTTTATAGGCCTTCAATTAACAGATTCAGTGGCTTCCATCTGTTTGTCACATGACTTTTGGCGATACTCTCTTGTGTTCATCCTGTTTTCGTTGCTTATCTCAATCTTCCTTCCTTTTTTCACTATTTTCCTCTTTATTATCCTTAATCTCTACTCTGAAAACCCTCTATACTAACGATGCAATTTGGCAAGACCTCGGGTAGGTTTAAATTAATACCTTTCTCACCCCACAATGCAATTAAACAAGATTCGATCTTGTTGTCTAAGGTCCAATGCTTGAGTGGTTTATGGCACCACATACTTGCCAGTTCCAATACAATGGGTGGAACCTCAGGAATGGTGTAGTCCCAACTGACACTTCAGAAGGCTGATGAGTTCACTCCAGGAAGCGGGTAACCCAACAGCCTGATAGGAACTCACGATGAATAGTAAAAGACACTGTATCACCCTTTTCTGAATTTTCAGGCCCATTTTCACGTAATTTACAATTTTACTCTTTATTTAATATTTCTTACTTATTTTGCTACACTTTGACCATTCAATCTATTTACTTTGAATACAATTTTTTTTTACTTTCGATGCGTCCTTTCCTAAGTTCGCATAATTATGCAACCTGATTTTTGGCACTTCACACTCACCTCTATGTACTCATCTATATGTGGTTGCAGGGGTCTCATTTCATAGCTCATACTCCTTAGCTCCAGGACTAGTATCGTTGCAAACTTGTGCACTTTTTCCAGCTTCTTGACATGTTTTATTAGGTGTAATTTCCATACTGGCTCTGCATACTCCAAGACGGGCTTGCCATATGCCTTATATAGTGTAATGAAAGGCTTCTTGTGATAGTTCTTGAAAACTAACTTTAAATTTGCTAGATGCGCATTTGCTGTAGATCTGTGCTCGGGACTATGTTCCCTCCAAGATATTTCTCCTTGTGGAAGGTTTACTGCTTCTGACCCCCAAGCCTGTACACTGTTTCCAGTCTTCTTTGCCATTTACCGATTTTCACAGCTTAGCATTTGCTGGGGTTAAATTCTAATAGCCACTTATCAGAACTATCCTGCAGCTTGGCCAGATCCGTTTGTAGCTTTTTTCAAGTTAGATATTGTCTGTTTTCTCCTCATTAGTCTCATGTCTGTTTCTTTTGTCATTTCATTCCAGTACACAATAAATCAAACTGGTGTCAGTAATGACCCTATTGAAAATCCACTCGTTGGGCTTGCCCATTCCAACACCCACCCTTCCCCAGACAACAACTCATTGTCTCCATTCTATTTAGTGTTCCATGATCCACTCAAGTGCCTTCTTTGTTATTCCTGCCTACTCCTCTAGATTTTGCCCCAAGTCTCTTGTGTGGTATTGTATCAAACACTTTCTTACAGTCCAAATATCTGCGGTCCACCCATCCCTTTTTCTCTTGCCTCATTTTCGTTACCTTGTCATACAACATTAGCAGATTTCTGAGATAGGACAAATCATGTGTAAAATTATTCTGGCTTTTCCTTACAGTATGAACCCGCTTCTGTACAGGTGTTCTATTACTTTTCTGTTTATCTTTTTATATATGTATGTCGATGACGCTGGTCTTTAGTTTAATCTACTTGTCAGCCCCTTTTCTTAAATATCTAGATGATAATTACTCTTTTTCCAAACCTCTGTTTGTTACACTGTATTCACTGACTTGTTGAAGATTATGGAGAGATGTTGTCTGGGGCCATTGCCTTCAGTGTACCTAGTTTGCTCAATAGTTTCTTCACCCCGTCTTGTTAGACCTTCTGGTAATGTCCCTGTTTCATCTGAGAACAC
The DNA here is from genome assembly GCA_009830355.1 of Cherax destructor. Lineage (NCBI taxonomy): Eukaryota > Metazoa > Arthropoda > Malacostraca > Decapoda > Parastacidae > Cherax > Cherax destructor. The sequence goes on along the minus strand of WNWK01002423.1, from coordinate 118,611 downwards.
CTCCTCAAATCTTTTGCTTAGCTTCTAGCAGACTGCCTGGCCATTCCTTGTGAACTCACCATTTTTCTTCTTCAGTCTTATTACTTGGTCCTTCACTATTGTCTTCCTTTAGATGTGGCTGTATAAAGTAGCAACTTTCGTTCGGTTTTTGGCTTTCGAAGCTATGTCATTCTCAAATTGTTATTCAGTTTCTCTTTTTAATCGTGTGTAATCAATTCAGACTTCTTGCTTCTCTGCTCTCATGAGTTCTTTGCTTTTGCCTCTCTGCACCTCTGGGTGAACCATGGGCTCGCTCGATTCTTGCCTTTGCTTACTCTGCTCCTGGGTATGAATTTCTTCTCTGCCTTCCAGCCCTTTCCTGCTACGTATTCCATTATTTCATTTACTATCTTTCCATCTAGTTACCTTGTCCATTATGCCTTGAATTATGGGGCAGAGTTTCCTCTTTCGAAGTCAGTTTTTTCCTTCCCTCCCACGCTGTGATTCTCTCCAAGTTGCCTTCCACAAGATATTCAAAACTTAGCACTGAGGCGTTGCTAGCACCGAGGGGCTTCTCGTAATCAGTGTTCCTTACTTTAGAGTAGCTTAGGATGAATTAAGGTCTAGTTTGCTGGTTCATCTTTCCCTCTCAAATTATGCCCCTGAGATGCTGACACAGTTTTCCATCGCCATCTCCAACATCTTGGTATACCTGGAGTATACCTGGAGAGTCAGTGCCCCCGCGGCCCGGTCTGTGACCAGGCCCCCTGGTGGATCAGTGTCTGATCAACGATGCTGTTACTGCTGGCCGCATGGGAACTGATGTACAAACCACAGCCCGGCTGGTTAGGTACCGACTTTAGGTGCCTGTCCAGCGCCTTGAAGACAGCCAAGGGTCTATTGGTAATCCCCCTTATGTATGCTGGGAGGCAGTTGAACAGTCTCGGGCCCCTGACACTTATTGTGTTGTCTCTCAGCGTACTCGTGGCCCCCCCTGCTTTTCGTTGGGGGGATGTTACATCTCCTGCCCAGTCTTTTCCTTCAAATATTTCCGAATCCCATGCAGCTAAAGAATATTTCCTTTTCTGTAGTTTTGCATCTCTTATATGGGCTCTGTTGTTGTCGTCATATTCCTGCCATGTTCTTCTGCTGCTTAAAGGAGGGTTGTACATCACTACTATTACCACCTAGGGTCTCCCAGATCTGAAAGTGCCTAGTATGCAGTCAATTGATTCCTCTCAGTTTATTTCTCTCATTTCTTCCAACTCCATTGGTTTCTGATTAGCAATGTCACTCCTCCTCTGTTCCTTGGTCATTTCTCATAATCTGATATCTTACTGGAAAGATATCATCTGTTATTACCTCTCTGAGACTTGTCTTTGTTATCCGATTTTCTATTCATCACTCTTGCTTGTTATTCCATCCATTTGTGTACTACACTTTCAAATTCTTTTCTGTTTATTGTGTCTTGTTTTTGGAATCCTGATCTCCTGGTCCTTGCATATGGGAAGTGGGTGGAAGTGTAGAAAGTGGTGGGGAAGGGATAAAGGTGAAAGCTAGTTTAAGGAATTGTTCTTGCACTAGAAAAAAGTGGGACCATTGACGTGGGTATTGAGAATGGGAAGGTGTGGGAATAGAAGTGGGACCAATGGACGTGGGTAGGGAGAACGGGAAGGTCTGGGAGTAGAAGGAAGTTGGACCAGGGACTTGGGTAGTGAGAACAGGAAGGTGGGGAGAAGGCGGTAGGGTTACGAATGAGTGGTGGTTGTGAGAAAGATTCCTTTACTGGGAGATGGGTTACAATTGTGGGTGTAGGTGAAGAAGGAATGAGGAAGGATATTGTTTGTTTCGAGTTATTGTGTTCGAGTGGGAAGGAAGAGGGAGGGGCTGAGGCTTGAGTAGGAATTGTGTGGGTCTGAACATGATGTACCTCCTGAGGCTGTTAATTGTGTGTGTGTTTGAACACCTAGTTGTCTTTCTGGGATCGATTCTCGTTTCTTGACCCTGTCTCTTAATTCCTATTCACCGCCTTCACTGATTTCTGGCCTCCAGGGCACAATCATACCTAAACCAGTTTCCACCATCTGTGAAGCCTCTTGTCTTTTAAACAGTCACTAGAGCTTTTTGACAAAAAAATTTTACGCTTCAAAGCAATAAAGTCAATTATTCCAGTTCAAGTTGTAACGAACATATATTAATGAAAAAACATAACAATGGGTTGATTGGTCGTGGGAAAGGGGAGTAGCTTCACAGATGGTAGAGACTGGTGGAATATTTCAAAGACAGTAGATGATCGAAAACTTTGATAATTGGAGATCACCGTAGCAGACTGGTACAGTGAAGGACACCTCTGCTCATAAGACCTCCAAAGCATACCCTACCCAATTTTCAGTTTATTTTTATAGAACAGTTGTTCATTACAATTTTAACTAGATTCAGGTATATATATATATAGTATATATATATATATATATATATATATATATATATATATATATATATATATATATATATATATATATATATATATATATATATATATATATATTAACAAGAACTCGTTTAAAATTAAGTCCTTTCTAAAAATTTCTCTTATACGTTTAAAGATATTTTTTTTTCATTTATGTTAATGTAAAAATTAATAATTTTGTACCAAAAGCACCTTAGAAAACTTACCTAACCTTATTATAACAAGCGCAATTTAATTTAGCCTAATCCAACTAAATATATTTTAGATAAGTTTACAACAATTTAATAATAAACAGACACAATGAAATATATTTTTTCGTTAGGTTCAGAATGATTTTTGCGAAATTATTGCGTACACAAATTTTCGCTTGCCTTATTTGGCAAGAAGAGCGTTGCTATTTAAGCCAAAATCTCAAGTTTTACCTATTCGGCTCTCATCCTCAGAGAAAAGAATAAACTTGCTTCATTAGAAATGGAAGAAACTATCGGGGAGTCAATAGACTGTACTAAACTAGAGGACGAGGAGGTAGAAGAGGGAACTGTCGTAGGGACTTGGGAGGGGACAGGGGATGAACTTCAGTTAATTAAGCACCGATCTACCTTGCACATTATGGATTGCAATCAGGTTAATGAACAAGGTGGGGAGAAATGGACTCGTGTGCCCGCGGGTCTTCCTCTGCCTGGGAACAAAATTCAAGGTTCTCCCTGAAGCTGTTTGAAAATTGTTTTCTCCTACCACCCTCTATATTTTATATAGATTTTATTAAAAGACAAAATACATCGACAAAGATACAGTTGGGAGTAGAACAACAACAGCAACTCAGAGCTACATCTCGAATACTTCGACCAGCTCCCTGGCGGTGGGCTGCGTGCCCAGAATGCTGCAGGCATTTTCCCTCTGGATCACAACACTGAGTCTCTGAAAGAGGAAGCTGGCCACCCTGTGGTCCCTGGTTTCTATGATGAGTTTTTCACCCAGCTCTTTGAGGAACTTTAGAGCACACTTGCCCCATGCTCCAAGGGTCTCCGACCCTAATGGGATGAAGTTATAGCAAGAGGGAAGGCCTTCATATTTGCGGGTCTTCTGGGTCTCCCTGTGGCTGGCAGCTCCTTCCCCTTCAGCTATGGAGTATGGCAAGTAGGTGTCTGCCATTTTGGCGGCACAGGTGTAGTCTCAAGCAATCTGCTTACCATCCTTCCAGAGTAGCATAGTGGCTCCATCAGGACGCTTTTGACTTCAGTCAGATCTCTGCACTTGGGGTTCCCGTTGGGCTGGGCAACGGGCTGTGGCAAGGCTTTTCTTTATGATGTCATTGACCTCCTCATGTCTAGCATACTTCCCTTCTGATGTGTGACACACGAGACCACAAAGTCCGAATACACCGATGTTCGGTGAGGATGGGGGCGGGTAGGCGAAGAGCAACACCAATCCAAATGACCTGTGGGTTTAGTCGAGTGACCAGGGAGGAATTGGGAACAGCTAGAAGGAAATCTCCTGAGTGTGGTGCTTTCACCGCTATGAGACGAGCTTTGTCCTTTCCTGAAGCATTGGTGAGCATTGCATTGGTGATTTTTTTCATGATCGGTTTGTCCCAGTGGAACTGTTTGTGCTCCTTGGGAGGAGCTGGTCTACTGGAGGAGTCTGCAAGGATGTCCCACCACACTGCTGCTTCAGTGAACCTGGGGGCTTGAGCTCCTACCGCGTCTCTCAAGCGTTCGGGGACAATCTTCTTGACTAATCCACTGGAAGCCAAACACTACGACAGAAATGCAGTTGAAGCTACCTGAGTTGTTTTGCGCACCCTTATACATCCCAGTCGCACTGGGAGGGTTGCCTGAGCCCATTGCTGATCTTCTAGTGACAGATTCAGTGCCTTATAGAATGATCTCAGGTGTGCGTCATAGTCATATTCGTTGAGTGTTGGGTTTTCAAAAGAGGGTGCGCACCTCAGGAAGTGAGTCTTGGCAGAATAAAACACCTTGTGAGGAGATACAGGGCATCATGGGCATCAAGATCGCTTATTCTCTTCTCCATTCTCTTCAAGTCATTCAGTTTGTCTTTGAGGACCGTGTCGATGGCCTGGTGACCTAGCGGAGCTCCCAGGAGGGTACTGTTGGATGGAGTGGTAGTAGAGACTTCCGGGAGGACTATTCGCACGGCATTGATTATTTCCTGGTTCGTTGTGATGATTTCACACTTGAAAGGATTGAGGATGAGTCCCAAGGCTCTCCCTGTGTCTTCACCAGTTGTAGGTCCTCTAACAGGGACTCTTCAGTACCTGCCAGAGTGCCATCATCCAGGTACCAGATGTTGAGCTCGCTGCGTAGGCTGGAAGTTAGTTCTCTTACTGCCAAGCAGAAGAGAAGTGGAGCGAGTGAATCACCCTGCTGAACACCCTCTGATGAGGGAATTTCATGTTCGTCAAACAAAAGAATTGAGGGTTTGCTGTAGCCAGCTGAAACGAAGGGAAAAAGACTGGGAACCGATCCCGAACGGCTGGCAAGACCACATCTCTCTTCACCATATTAAAGCCATTTCTAAAGTCAAGTTTGACTACGGCCTTATCTTGTGGTAGGTCCCTGATGTAGGCCCTTGCCGCATGAGCTGCGGCTTCACTGCCTTGAGAGACCCCAAAGCCCAGTTGGTGTGGCTGGAGTAAACTAGCAGCTTCTAGGCGAATGTTTCTTACTGCTGCTTTGGCAACGAGATGGCAAAGAGTGTTACCAACAGCAATGGTCTGATTCCCCCATCCTGCTTCTTCAAAGCGCATAATGAGGCTCCAAAAAAGAAAGGTTTAATTTCTTCTGGGATCCGTCCAGCCAGGCAGTTGTTGACAAAAGTTGTTAACTTGGTGAAAAGAATTGATGCAGATACGCTGAGTATTGGATTTACAATCTCTTTGAGGTGTTGTGGTCGAATTCCAGTGTAACCTCTTGCAGATCCTGCTGGAAATGACACGACCGCCTTATAGACTTCTGATTCTGGCAAAATTAACTGTTCAGTGATGGGGGTCTTCCTCAGGGTTGTTGTTGACGACTATGGTGTCTCTTGTTGGGTCTCATCTTTGGGAGCTACAGTGTCGTCACTTGTAATTATTCTGATTGCTCCCACTGTGTTACCCTCTTCGATTTTTGCTAACCTGTGAACAAATTTTCTCCTTCTCAGTGAAATTTTTCTTGGGTCTACCTCTGTGATTCCTGCGATGGTGGGGCAAAGGGACACAATTATCTGTTCCTGGGTAGTTACGTACCGCCTTGATGACTGAAGTGGTTAGCAGTTTGCCTCGTCTTTCAGGAACTGCAAGACAAACATTGCCAAACAGGAGTAGGTTGCGCCATGCTTTAATGGTGCCTCGGGCTTCTAAATTGGTGGAGCCTCCATTCACCTGCTTAAGAAGGTCTGTGAATTTCCCTGCTGCATATGGGCGAGCTGCTTTAGGAATGTGAGATAGGGTACTGCTAGCAGTGGATTTGAATGCCAGCAGAAGGTTTTCGCAAGAGAGGAGGTTGCCATTGGAATTATCATCTGCCTATGGGGGCTGTAGGCTGCTCTCAGCTGGGGGCCTATGTGATCCCGCACACCCATTGTGCACGAATAAGGTCGATCCTGTTGCGTGCTCGAAACTCTCCACACACCTGACATGTGCCTCTTCTTTCATTGTTGGGTGCACTGTTTCCCTGGCTTTGTGGCTGCTGGCTGCGTCATCTACCATGCCTCAAACTGTGTGGTAAGCCCGGGCTGAAGGGAAAATGGCACATGGCACATACCACATGTGGTTCATGGTGGTGGTGGGGGAGGAGAGGGGTCTCCCGTACCTATGGTGGGCGGTGGAAGAGTGGGAGATGTGGAGGATGTGATGAGTGAGGCAGGCCTGACGGAGTTGTGCACTCACTGCCTCCCACCACACGTCACTATACACCACTATGCTCTGTGTACAGCCCCCACTATAAACGACACACCGCTATACACTACACATGCTATCCATTATCGTAACAAGAGCACACGGTGTATGCGCGCCTGTTTGGGGAAGGGGGACACAGTTTTACCCCTCAACCTCCACCTCCTCCTCCATGTAACCTCACCTCACCGACCTCTCCTACCCATAGGTGACCATTGTTTCCTCACTGACTTCACATACACAACACTTTTCTTGATTCTGAAGGGAGAAAGGAAATGCAGAGTCTTCTTGCCCCTTCCAACACGAGCTGCAGATATTCACACACCAGCCTGTTGATGATAATCCTGGTAGGTGTTCTTAATTGGACGATATTGTGCCAAAACCACAGAGCAGGATGCCCACAGCCTCTCTCTGGCAGAGGTGCCATATATACAACCTCAGTGATTCAGCAGGAATACAGGACCCTAGCTACACCAGTGCCATCACCAAAACCTAGTGCAGAACTGGCCTACAAACAGTCAAGCTGGGATGGCCCCATCACTGAAAAGATACTTGCCAACATGCTTAGGGCTGTAACATCAGACAGGGAGACTGCCCGTCTCCTAGCTGTGAGTGAACATCACTCTGGTGACTTCCTCCAAACAGTTCCCATTTCGGCCATGGGAACACGCCTCGACCCTAAGACCCTCCGTATTGCAGTGGCTCTGCGCCTTGCTGCCGCAATTCACACGGAATATACGTGTATTTGCGGCAATGCGCAAGCCGACCAATATGGTCTCCATGGTCTTAACTGTTCCAAAACGAAGGGCTGGCATGCAAGACACAATGAAGTCAACGACATCATAAAGAGAACCCTTGCTACAGCTGGATGCCCAGCCGAGAGAGAGCCCTGATCACTAGCAGCCAACAATACCCACAACCCAGCAAACCGCCCTGACAGGATCACCATCTATCCTTGGAAGAACGGCAAGCTCTTAGCATGGGACTATACCTGTGTGTCGACACTGGCTGACACCTACATCCATCACAGTGTCGGGCGACAGGGAGGAGCTGCTGACCACAGGGAGGAGTACAAGATCGGCAAGTACAGGGACATAAGCCAACAGTATGAATTTGTCCCAGTGGGATCGGAGACCTTGGGATCATGGGGAAAAAATGCAACACGTTTCCTTAAAGAACTGGGTTCCAGACTCATCGACACCACCAGGGACCCAAGGGCAGCCACTTTCATGTTCCAGCGCCTCAGCGTGGCCATCCAGAGGGGAAATGCATGCTGCATACTGGGATCGGGTCCGGCTTCAGAGGAGCAGGAGGAGATTCATAATCTTTGATATATTGTACCAATGTAATCATGTTCATGTTTGTTTTTTCTCTCAATGTATTCTGTCTATTAATAAAGCACTTGTACTATATATATATATATATATATATATATATATATATATATATATATATATATATATATATATATATATTTATATATATATATATATATATATATATATATATACGATGGGGTGGTAGGAGAAGTGGAATATTCAAATGGCTTCAGGAAGAAATCCAAATATTCTTCCTTGAAGCTATTTTATCCACTTCTCCGAGGCTATCGGTCCCACAATTTGCACCATAGGTGGACCCCTATATATATATATATAAATGCCGGGAGCAAGGGGCTAGTAACCACTTCTCCTGTATATATTACTAAATGTAAAAGGGAAACTTTCGTTTTTCATTTTGGGCCACCCTGCCTCAGTGGGAAACGGCCGACGTGTTGAAAGAAAGAAGAAGAAAGATATATATATATATATATATATATATATATATATATATATATATATATATATATATATATATATATATATATATATGACTTTATTTAAAGACAAAATACATTGACAAACATACAGTGGGGAATAGAACAACGTAAATAGCATCTCAGAGCCTACATCTCGAATACTTCGTCCAGCTCCCTGGCGGTGGGCCGCTTGCCCAGAATGCTGCAAGCATTTTCCTCTGGATTGCAACACTGAGTCTCTGAAAGAGGAAGCTGGCCGCTCTGTGATCCTTAGTTTCTGTGACAAGCTTTTCACCCAGCTCTTTGAGGAACTTTATATATATATATATATATATATATATATATATATATATATATATATATATATATATATATATATATATATAACCGAGTGGGAGGCTCTTGCTGCTCCAGCGCCAAAACCCATTGCAGAACTGGTTTACATAGTCCAGATGGGTGGCCCAACTGCTGAAAAGGTGCACAACAACATGCTCAGGGCTGCAACATCCATCAGGAAGATTGCCTGTCTCTATGCTGTGAGTGCACATCACTCTGGGGACTTCTACCTAACAGTTCCCATTTTGGCAATGGTCACACGCCTCGACCCACAAATCTTCCGTATAGCAGAGGCTCTCTCCCTAGCTGCCCCAATTCACACGGAATATATGTGTATTTGTGGCGATGTGCAAGCTGACCAATATAGTCTACATGGTCTAAACTGAAGTTAACGACATCATCAAGAGGAGCCTTCCTTCAGCTGGGTGCCCGGCTGAAGCGAGCCCCGGTTCCTAGCATCCATCAATTCTCACAATCCCACAATCCGTCCCGACGAGATCATCTATCCCTGGAAGAATGGAAAGCTTTCAGCATGGAACTATACCTGCTTGTCGACCCTGGCTGATACCTTCATCTGTCAAAGCGTTGGGTAACAGGGAGGTGCTGCTGATCACAGGGAGGAGTACAAGATCAGCAAGTATAGGGACTTAAGCCATCTATATCAGTTAGTCCTAGTGGGATCGGAGACTCTGGGATCAAGGGAAAAGAATACCACAAGTTTCCTCAGAGAACTGGGTTCCAAGCTCATTGACACCTCTAGAGACCCAAGGGCGGCTACTTTTATGTTCCAGCGTGGCCATTCAGGAAGAAATGCTTCCTGCATACTTATCTCGAGTCCATTTTCAGAGGGTAGCTGGAGGAGATTCTTAATTTTAATTTGTTGTACTATTGCATTCATGTTTGTGGCTTATAAATAATTATTCCCTGACCCACAGAACTGCCGCTCACTGGATAATTTGTGTTTTTCACACCATTCTCTGCAAACAGTTGTTCGTGAAAATCTCAGATCAGCAGTTTCTAAGATATTTAAACCACCCCGTCTATCACCAACAGCCATTCCACGGTCGAAGTCACTTAGATCACATTTCTTTCCCAGTTTGACGTTTGGTCTAAACAACAACTGAACCTCTTGGCCACGTCTGCATGCTTTAAAGCACTGAAATGCTGCCATGTGATTGGTTGATTAGATATTTGCATTAACGATCAGGTGTACAGGTGTACCTAATAAAGATCCCCAGTGTATATATACACCCCAACTATGCAGATCTGATGGCCACCAGAAGCGTCCAGATGGTATCACCCTTCAAGCCTGGACAGACGGCAAGCAGGTGGTGTGGGACTACACATGTGCATCTACTTTGGCTGATACCTATCTCCAATACACCAGGGACGAAGGAGGGGCAGCCGCCAGCTTCAGGGTGTCCCAAAAGTCTAGAAAATATGGAGGACTTGCCCATCATTATATGTTTGTTTCCTTAGCCTCGGAGACCCTTGGCTCATGGGGAAAGAGTGCATCTAAGTTCCTTAAGGAGCTGGGCAAAAGACTCATCAGGGTAACTAGGGATCCCAGGGCAGATAGTTTTCTGTTCCAGGGACTCAGCGCTGCTGTTCAGAGGGGTAATGCCTGCTTTATTTTGGGCACACACCATATATATATATATATATATATATATATATATATATATATATATATATATATATATATATATATATATATATATATATATATATATATATTATAATTATTAACACATCGGCCGATTCCCACCAAGGCAGGATGGCCCGAAAAAGAAAAACTCATCATCATTCACTCCATCACTGTCTTGCCAGAGGGGTGCTTTACACTACAGTTATAAAATTGCAACATTAACACCCCTCCTTCAGAGTGCAGACACTGTACTTCCCATCTCCAGGACTCAAGTCCGGCCTGCCTGTTTCCCTGAATCCCTTCATAAATGTTACTTTGCTCACACTCCAACAGCACGTCAAGTATTAAAAACCATTTGTCTCCATTCACTCCTGTCAAATACGCTCACGCATACTTGCTGGAAATCCAAGCCCCTCGCACACAAAATCTCCTTTACCCCCTCCCTCCAACCTTTCCTAGGCCGACCCCTACCCCGCCTTCCCTCTACTACAGATTTATACACCCTCGAAGTCATTCTATTTCATTCCATTCTCTCTACATGTCCGAACCACCTCAACAACCCCTCCTCAGCCCTCTGGATAATAGTTTGGGTAATCCCGCACCTCCTCCTAATTTCCAAACTCCGAATTCTCTGCATTATATTCACACCACACATTGACCTCAGACATGACATCTCCACTGCCTCCAGCCTTCTCCTCGTTGCAACATTCATCACCCATGCTTCACACCCATATAAGAGTGTTGGTATAACTAGATTCTCATACATTCCCCTCTTTACTTCCATGGACAAAGTTCTTTGTCTTCACAGACTCCAAAGTGCACCACTCACCATTTTTCCCTCATCAATTCTATGATTCACATCATCCTTCATAGATCCTTCTGCTGACATGTCCACCCCTAAATATCTGAATACATTCACCTCCTCTATACTCTCTCCCTCCAATTTGATATATATATATATATATATATATATATATATATATATATATATATATATATATATATATATATATATATATATACAGTGGAACCCCGGTTAACGAAAAAATCATTGCAGAAGCCTGCTCAAAAGCCATTACCGAACGAATTTACTTCCTTAAGAAAAAATGTCATTTGGGTTAGTCTATTTCAGACCCCCAAAAATACACTTCCACAACACTTACAATATTATACTTACATAATTGCACGATTTCCGGGGTGTTCGTTAACCGGGGTTCCACTGTATATATATATATGCAAAAAGACCACAGTAAACAGGTGATATCACAATATCACCAAGCGCTTTCGTGACTACTCACGAAAGCGCTTGGAATTCCTCTATTTTTCATAGTGGTTGTCTTGCATATTGTGATATCACCTGTTTACTGTGGTTTTTTTGCATATATATATATATATATATATATATATATATATATATATATATATATATATATATATATATATATATATATATATACTGAGGACCCTCATCATCAGAGAAGACAATAAACGTACCTCAGGGAAAACTCAATGTTTCATTTATGTTAATGAAAAAATTAATAATTTTCTACCAAAAGAACGTTAGAAAACTTACCTAACATTATTATAACAAGCGCAATTTAATTTAGCCTAATCCAACTAAATATATTTTAGATAAGTTTACAATAATTTAATAATAAACAAACACAATGAAATATTTTTTTTCGTTAGGCTCAGAATGATTTTTGCAAAATTATTGCATACACAAATTTTTGCTTGCCATATTCGGCAAGAAGTGCGTTGCTATATTGTGATATATATATATATATATATATATATATATATATATATATATATATATATATATATATATACAAACACTGATCTCTGGCCGAAGGAGACTCGAACCTACGAACCTTGCAACAGGGTACACAATGCTTTACCGACCGTACCACACTGGACCAATGCCTTGGCGTCAAGCTCACACTAGACGTTGATCCAAGGCAGCCAGCTTTCAGGCAGGTGGCTTACAGCTTTTCATCTCATTCCCTGCATGCATCGACCAACTAGAGATTTTTACAATGCTGGGAATTCGCAAGAGCAGGTGAAATATTCACAAGCACTGATCTCTAGCCGAAGGAGGTTCGTAGGTTCGAGTCTCCTTCGGCCAGAGATCAGTGTTTTTGAATATTTCGCCTGCTCTTGCGAATTCCTAGCACACACACACACACACACACACACACACACACACACACACACACACACACACACACTATAAACACACAAATAATATATATATATATATATATATAATTTAATTCCCTACGTTTACTCATTTATGTTGTATCGATTACCACGCAAACATATGTAGTAACGGTTAAAATAAAAGAGAAAATAGTTAGTGATCATCCAGGAGTAGTTTTGAGTCTTGGCACACCTGAAGAACTGGTCATTAAGAGTTTCTCAGGTTTAACCCCTTTCTAAGAGGTCAACATTTCTCCTTCAGAGGCCACGACGGACTGTGCCTGTGGTGGCAGGGCAATAGACCCAGCAATCAGCTAAATTACATCATTTGTGAGGTACGCAGTCCTCTCAGAAGGTGCGTGGATGTCCTGGGCTGCTGCTGGTGCTGCAGGTGGTGAGATATGCAGCCCTCTCAGATGCATGTGAAGAGATCAAGGCTCCTGGTGGTGGTGATGCCAGTGGTATCTTAGTGTGTGGGGGTCCAGCGCTGCTGTTGGGGTTGCACATGATGCTGGTGGTGGTGCAGGTGCTGCTGGTGGTGGTGCAGGTGCTGCTGGTGGTGGTGCAGGTGCTGCTGGTGGTGGTGCAGGTGCTGCTGGTGGTGGTGCAGGTGCTGCTGGTGGTGGTGCAGGTGCTGCTGGTGGTGGTGCAGGTGCTGCTGGTGGTGGTGCAGGTGCTGCTGGTGGTGGTGCAGGTGCTGCTGCTGGTGGTGCAGGTGCTGCTGGTGGTGGTGCAGGTGCTGCTGGTGGTGGTGCAGGTGCTGCTGGTGGTGGTGCAGGTACTGGTGTTGCTGCTGCTGCTGTTGGTGTGCTGCTATTGTGGTGCAGGTGCTGGTGTTGCTGTCGGTGATGCTGTTGATGGTGGTGCCGCTGTTGGTGCTGCAGCACCTCCAGATATATATATATATATATATATATATATATATATATATATATATATATATATATATGTACTTCCATTATTTCATAGGTAAGTACTTTGGGAAAGTACCCGTATCTCTTACCTGGGTTTGGGCACTGCAGTGTGTAAACAGGTTGTGTACGGGAACAGAACTTATCTGGTTCATTGTAGTGGGAGCCCTTGATGTTACTACATAGTTGAAGCCAATATCAATGGCTTGATTGAAGACATAACCTTGGACGTCTTCTCTTCTTTCGTCGCTTTCGCCACGTTGATCAACACCCGACTTGACCCTCACTCGTTCACAAGTTCAATTTGTGAATATGTCCGTGGATAATGTCCACAGTGGGGAAAATTACTAGCGACTTAACTCACTTAGCACAGATAACTATTTTTCATTTCAACACTGTCTCTACTTCAGTTCTCCTTAATGTGTCTGTGATTATTCACAGCAGGGAGAATGGCTAATGCTACTGCATACAGGAGAGTTACTTATTTACTGAATATCTTCCTCAGTTCTCCATGGACATTGTCAGCACACGACTTGAGTTTCATGAAGTGCACACGGATATGGCCACAAATTTTCTACGTTTCAACATGGCATGGCTTTGCCGGTGGTTACTCATTCACTTGCCACATTGTCACTGGTCGAATTCAGTCATCGCAATTGCAGTTTAGCTCTTGGAGCTCCAACACTTCTATATATAGTCGATTTTCTGCAAACATAATATCTATGGGATAAATGCCAGCTCTGACGACTTAGCTGGGTCAACGAATGTGGATTCCCAGACTCCAAGGTGCTGGCTATTGAGTATAATACCACTAGCTATGTTAACAAGCTAGAGGCATATTACTACATATTTTTAAATGATCTTAGGAATAGAAGCTTCCTCAGACAAACACGTGAAAAAATTGTACTGCAGGTTCTCTTACAGAAGAGGAGAATCTTGTACACGTGCAAATATCACATGTCCATTTTATCTACTTTTGATCTAGATCCTATATGGTTTCAGTCTAAGTCTGCATTATAAGGAACACATGTTAAGAAAGATGGATGTTCTGGCATGGCTTAATGAAGCTTCATTGCACTTCATAAAAATCTCCCTTCATCTCTGCTAATGGAAAGAGGGAGAAATCATGACCCCCCTTTGTCCACACCTGCATCTGGCCAGTGTGGCAACGTAGAGAGGGGGTTTAGCCCCCTTTATCTCCCCATGTTGGAGATAATTTTCTCCACCTTGGTAGTGCAGGTGCTGGAGCTGCTGTTGTGGTGCAGATGATGGTGGTGCTGTTGGTGGTGCAGGTGATAGTGCTGCTGTTGGTAGTGCAGATGCTACTGTTCTTGGTGATGCAGGTGTTGCTGTTGGTGCTAATGCTGCTGCTGGTGTTGCTGTTGGTACTAATGCTGGTGCTGGTGCTGCAGGTGCTGGTGTTGTTGGTGGTGCAGGGGCTGGTGTTGATGGTAGTACAGGTGCTGGTGTTGCGGTTGGCGGTGCAGGTGCTGCTCTTGGTGGTGCTGGTGCTGCTTTCGATGCTGCAGGGCTGGTGTTGCTGTTCGTGGTGCAGGTGTTGGTGCTGTTTTTGGTGAAGAAGCTGCTGGTGGTACCGCTGGAGTGGTGGTGATCGGAAGAAATAGTACAAGTGGTGTAAAAGGAGGCAGTGAAGGGAAGACAGCTGGCAGATAGCAAAGAGGGAAGAGTAATTGGTGTGAGTGACAGCATGGAGTAACGTGAGAGGAGAACGAGGAAAGTGGCTAGGGAAGTAAAGTAATGGGGTAGTAGCATAAAGTGGGAAAGTAGCGTGAAGTGATTAGGGAAGTAGAGAAAAGCGGTGAGGGAAAGGAAGAACATTTTTTTTTATTCAGCAAAATTGGATACGTCAGCAATGCGCTGCTACCCTCTTCTAAAAGAGGCCTGGTCTGGGACCGGGGGCGGTGACCCCCTGGAAGCGAGTCCAGGTAAAAGGGGAGAACAGCATGTAGTGTGGTGGGGGAAATTAGAGTAAGAAGTAGTGGATGAGGGGGAGTAGAAGAGGCGGCGTGTGCTGAGGTGAGAGGTGAGGTGGCAGGGAAGAGGGCAACGGAGAAGGGGGTGGTGAGTGGTGAGGGAGGAGATGGCATGTGAAGGGGTAATGGAGAAGGTGAGGAAGGCGAGGTGGCAGGGGAAGGGAGGGAAGGAGAGAAGAGGGGGGAGGGAGTGCTAAGTGCCGATGCTTTGATAACTGCGAGTGTTATTAAAGAAGACAAACAGGCACCTACTCAGGAAAGTAAAGTGATGCCGGATGGAGCAGCCGGGGACAAAATGGGATGGAGGAGTGGGACGGGGCATTGCGGGGCGAGGCGGGGCGGTGCTCGCCAGCCTGGGGCCTGGGGGTAAAACTAGTGCTGCCATTTGCCACGTAAGCCGGTGGTAAACAGGCGGTGGTGTAAACATGCATTAGCCGCCCCCACCGTCCTAGTCACGCACTTACATATATATATACACAAGCACGCTCAGGTACACACCCAGCAACATGCAGATATAAGCACATTTACAAATACAAACATACAGCCAAACGTCGAACACAAACACGCAAGAACCAACCTCACAAACACACAAACATGAATATAGCTTTCAGGTCATGCAAGTGAATTCTCCATACAATTATAGTCTTTTCAGTGCACCCCGAGGCTTCGGCTTGGTTACAAATACTTCTGTCAGTTTGACAAATACACCGATTATAATTAAACCAAATGTAAATTTATGTGCTTAGTTTTGTGATCACTTCCTTGAGCATTATCGCAGTTTGCCCTACGGTCACTTCCGTGAACACTGCTTGATCCTCCCCTTACTGAGGGAAAATAGAGATAAACAGTACAATACCTATATATATATATATATATATATATATATATATATATATATATATATATATATATATATATATATATATATATATATATATATATATATATATATAAAGGTTACTTACTAGTAAAAATAAAATAAAAAGATAATTCGAAACAGCATTAATTTGTTAATGTGCAATATATACCCAGATGTATACCCAGATGTATACTCAGATGTATATATACCCAGATGTACTGCTATTGAACTTTAGAACGCTATTCAGGTACCACGAAAAAGTCCTTCAGGATCTTGCATATGAGGTATCAAGATCTTGTATATGAGGTATCAAGATATTGTATATGAGGTATCAAGATCTTGTATATGAGGTATCAAGATCTTGTATATGAGGTATCAAGATCTTGTATATGAGGTATCAAGATCTTGTATATGAGGTATCAAGATCTTGTATATGAGGTATCTCAGATCAATCATTGATACATAGCCCCTGACTTTTTTTTTAACCTGAACAAATATGTTGAAAAGCTAAAGTAAGTCCAGAGATTCGCTACGAAGCAAGTTTGATGGTACAGTACTCGTTACGTCAGTTGTTTTCTCCAGGCTAGAATACCGGTGTACATTAGCAGCCCCTTTCAAATCAGGCGGGACTGCTGAGCTAGAAAACGTACAGAGACAAGAACTACGAAAAAAAAAATAAAGCTTACAATACAGGAAGAGATGAGAACTTATAACGGAAAATTATTGTATATAAGTTACACTGGAACTGGAGTCCTGCAGCAAATGGTTAGTAGACAACAAACTATCGTTACACCTCCAAAAACGGAAGCCATACTCTTTGGCACGAAACATAAACTGAGAAGGGTAAATAATTTTAATGTCCGGTGTAATGGGGAACCCATCACTTCAGTTTCCTCAGTAAAATATCTGGCGAATGCCAGACTGAAGTTCATCTACAGACAAGCACAGTGTCTACCTACTGAGGCTCGCAGGACCCTATGTCTAGCCCTTATACAATGTCATATGTACGACGTTTGCTCTTCATGTTACTCTGCCTTGACGAAAAAACTGAAAGATGGACTACAAATCACCCAGAACAAAATGGTAACATTTATCTTGGACCTGGGTCCAAGAGAACATGTAGGCCAGGATGAATTATAACAATTGGATATGCTGAATGTTGAAGACAGAGTAAAACAACTGAAGTTAAATCAAGTTTATAAAATTGCTCACAAACAGTGTCCAGAATATCTTGCTGCCAATTTTGTCAAGACTGGGAACCAAAGCAGTCATAGTACTAGGGGGAGAGAGCACAACTTTGTAGTACCCACAGTCAGTGGCCAGGCTTCAAACACCTTTTATTGCACAGCAATAAAGGAATGGAACAAACTGCCTGCACATGTCAAAGCCAGTCATAGCATGAGCCAGTTCAAGAAGAGAACCAAAAGGTACCTAATGAATGTAGCGACAGAAAGGGACGAGAATGATTTTTTATTTTTTTTAGCTAACACTCATGTAAATATTAATCACTCATTTTACCTTATTCCTAGTATATCTCCTTTATATTATAATGTATTTAAAGGACCCCAATGAAAATATGTCACTGACTTTTTTTTGGGTTATCCTAGGTTCTCTACACATATGCTGCTATGTATGATAAGCTATGTAACTGTATTTGTGTATACCTGAATAAACTTACTTACACAAAAGGACTCAATAGGGCTTAGAGAGAACAGTTAATAAGTGTGACAGCATATATTATAATTACCAAATTGTGGCGAACGTCACACCGTCACATTTTTTATGAATGTGTTCACAATTGTTAGTCATAAAGCTGTTAACCGTCACCAGATGGCGCTGCTGGCGCTTCCATCTTGGAGCATCAACTGTTAAACGTTTGAGTGCCCTTGCTGGTTTAGCTACCTAACCTCCACCTTGGCCAGTTGCTGTCAAGGACATGCACACCGACAGGGGTGTTTCTCAGTGTATATATACAAAGTTAACTTGAATTCCATGGTGTCCCGTGGCCTGGTAGGCAACACTTGCCCCACACGTTAATGTCCGTAGTTCGATCCCCGGCAAGGGTAGAAACATTGGGGTGTTTCCTTACACCTGTTGTTCCGTTCACCTAGCAAACAAGTAGGTACCTGGGTGTTAGTCGACTGGTATGGGTTGCATCCTGGGGGAAAAAATGAGGACCCCAATAGAAATAAGACAGTCCTTAATGACGTACTGACTTTCTTTGGTTATCCTGGGCGGCTAATCCTCCGGGGTTAAATATCTTATCCTTATTTTAGGAATTAATGTATTCTATACTGGTGGTGAATAGGTTGCATACGGCCTTAAAGACCCTCGTGTTGGTCGATAGGCCTTAAATCAATTAACCAACTATTCAGAGGGGGTTAGACTCATTCTAGCTACGTACAAGATTACATCAGCTTGAGATTAAAAGCAATTTATAAGACTGAATTCTCCTTCCTTGGTCTGCGATGACTTACGCAGTGTCGACTGGACCTTGGAAGGTTACATAACTGAGTAATACAAGCTGTTTAACACGTTATTAGTACGTGTGAAAGTGTACGATACATAGATAAGGCTGTTGAAAGGCGCATGTGATCAGAAGGATACCGGGAAGTAGTTCATGGTGAGGGTGTCAGCGGTGAGACAAGCTGGATGCTGAGTGTTAGTCATGATTAATAATTTTAAAAGCAGGAATGATTAGGGGCCGCGCGTGAGTGAGCGCTACCATGCCCCCACCTACCCACACACACACACGCATCTACACACACGCACCTACACACACACCTACACACACGCACCTACACACACACCTACACACACGCGTACCTACACACACACACACACCTACACATACATCTACACACACACACACACCTACACACACACACTCACCTACACACACACCTTTACACACACACACCTACACACACACCTCTACACACACACCTCTACACACACACACCTACACACACACACCTACACACACACACCTACACACACACACCTACACACACACACCTACACACACCACCTACACACACACACCTACACACACACACCTACACACACCTACACACACACCTACACACACCTACACACCTACACACACTACACCACACATACCTACACACACACCTACACACACACACCTACACACACACACCTACACACACACACACCTACACACACCTACACACACACACACCTACACACACACACCTACACACACACACACCTACACACACACACACCTACACAACCTACACACACACACACCTACACACACACACCTACACACACACACCTACACACACACACACCTACACACACACACACCTACACACACACACACCTACACAACCTACACACACACCACCCTCCCTCATTCGTACATTAACATCCCCTTTCAAAATATATAAATTATTTACCCAGTGCATCTATCAGTGCTTAAATCTCTCTTTTCCCTTCCCCAACCTTCTCTTTCCCAGATGAATTCCATTACCACAGGTGTGCTCTCCATCTCTGCTGATTCCACATGTAAGCTCTGTGAAAAACAGGAGGAACACGACCTTTACCATTAAATAGTCGAGTTTACGGTTGCCAGTAGATTTTAGACCTGGTAGAGTGGGGTATTTCCAACTGTGTAAATACTTCAGCTACTCTGTGGTGCTTAAGGTTATTTTCACTCTTCACTGTGTAATTTGTCAACACCAGCTAGCAGCTCAGTGGAGTCACAGTTGCATGCGAATGTATAGTGTACAAAATATATGTATATATGTAAATTATGTACAGTCTACGCATATGTTTGTGGGTCGCCTGCGGCCCATCATCATTTGCGGAATCTGTATTTGTGTATATATAAGTGTATGTAATCACTCGTGTTGTACTCGCCTATATGTGGTTGCTGGGGGTAGAGACTTAGCTCCTGTTGCCACCCGTTGAACTTGCCGCTTGCCAGATTCACTCCCTCCTAGCCTCGTGGCCATTATTGTACCTGTTATTGTATCTATGTATGGAGGCTGCCTCCACCACTTCGTCGTCGAGGTCAACCCACTTCTCAATCCAACTGAGACTGAAGAAATAATTCCGTGACTTCAGTGCTGCAGCACTTAGGTATCTTTATTGTAAACACGTGTCGCCAACCAGTGGCATTATCAATCCAATATAGAGAAAAACGGTGGAAAATGCGAAGTGGATTTTTTTAGGTAATCTGTGCCTCAGTCTAGAGATGTGTTCAGTCCATTAGTCTTGATAAAAGCACAGCATATGCACTGGAAAGCGCCTTATATATTGGAGACAGGTGAGGCGAAGCAGTTGACGACGGTGTCACAAGTGGGCAGAGTCCGCCAATAAGGTAGGGAAGATTTTGAGCTCAAATGCAATATTCTAAGATAATGTATCAGACAAGTATTATAACACGCTCGTTTTCTAAACCATTTATAAACTGCTGAAATTATTCGGTTGATATGAGCCTCTGGCGATATGCTAGGCACTATGCTCACCCATAGATCTTACTCCTTGAATGAGGTCTGCAGTCTCTGCCCCTAGTGTTCATACTCTGTGTCCGGTCTTTTTGCCCTTCCCAAACTTTATATCCTTGCATTTGCTGGGGCTGAATTCAAACAGTCACTTATCCGATAACGCTTGTACTTCTACCAGATCCATTTGCATCCTTTTCCTCTTATCAGCTGCTTTTATTCTCCTCATTAGTTTTACATCAATAAATGGGGATACAGCTTACTCAATCCCATCTGGTATGTCATTCATATAAACCAGAAACATTAACGGTCCTAATACTGGAGAATGTGTAAAATAAACCCAGCGAAAAATGGGCGCCCCCCTGGGCACAGTAAGAGAACATCGTATCAACATCCATGGCCCCAGACTGTTTAATAATCTACACAAAATATCAGAAACATTGCCGGTACAAAGTGAATAAGTTTTCAAGAGGAAATTGGACATATACTTTGCTAGGAAACTCCGCTTGTTACACCTCCCCATTCTGACGTCTTTCCCCTAACCATCACTCATCGCTACTTTATGATACACTGAAGAATGTAACGTGTGATTCCCATCTGCACCAAGTTTTGCCTCGACCTCTTGTGGGTACATAATCAAATGATCTCTTGAAGTCCAAGAACCTGTAATTCACCCATACCTCTCTCTCCTGTCTCATTTTCGTTAGTTTGCAACGGAATGTGTAAATATGTGTGTGTGTACTCATATGTGTGAATATAATTGAATTGAGAGGGACTTGGCGTGGGCCACTATACCCTCCTGCAGTGTATCTTACAGGGTGCTTCTGACATCTCGCACATATATATGTCGTGCCAAATAGGTAAAACCGGACAATTAGCAAGAACTCATTTAAAATTAAGTGCTTTCTAAAATTTTCTCTTATGCGTTTAAAGATATATATATTTAATTTATGCTAATGTAAAAATTAATAATTTTGTTCCAAAAGAACCTTAGAAAATTTACCTAACCTTATTATAACAAGCGCAATTTAATTTAGCATCATCCAATTAAATATATTTTAGATAAGTTTACAATAATTGAATAATAAACAAACACAATTAAATATATATTTTTTTCGTTAGGTTCAGAATGATTTTTGCGAAATTATTGCATACACAAATTTTCGCTTGCCTTATTCGGCAAAGAGAGCTGCTATTTAAGCCAAAATTGCAAGTTTTACCTATTCGGCACGACAGATATATATATATATATATATATATATATGTGCAAAAAGATCACAGTAAACAGGTGATATCAAAATATGCAAGACAACCACTATGAAAAAATAGAGGAATTCCAAGCGCTTTCGTGACTACTCACATTATCAAGGAACTATAAAAGGAAACATGACAAGAGGACTTGTATAAGGGGCAGAATACACCTCACAGTCACATCACACTAACAAGATTCTTGGGAAGAGTTTCAGGTCCTTTCTTATGTTCCTCTTCACAGAGTCGTGCGATGTTACGCTACTGTGAGGTGTTGTCTTTGTTAGTGTGATGTGACTGTGAGGTGTATTCTGCCCCTTTATAAGTCCTCTTGTCATGTTTCCTTTTATAGTTCCTTGATAATGTGAGTAGTCACGAAAGCGCTTGGAATTCCTCTATTTTTTCATAGTGGTTGTCTTGCATATATATATATATATATATATATATATATATAAGGTTTTTTTTTCAACTCATTTAACAGTCTGATGAGGGTCTCCAGCAGGATAAAAATGAAATCTTTGCGTTTTTCTCGTGGGTTGTATAAAGAAAATTAAATATATATTTGCCCTGCTTTGTGATGGAGATATACATTCACAATAATTTAATTTCTTCTGTGTATGAGATAAACCATCCTGAGAGATGGTAATTCCCTAGAAAAGTTACCTGCAGCTCTGTTGGAAAGAAACCTTTGAAGCTGTCCTAGCTGATGGAACTTTAATGGGATATTTTACTCTATCCTCATTGTCCTACTGAAGTCTCCCAGCTCAGGCTGACACTACTGAAGTCTCCCAGCTCAGGCTGACACTACTGAAGTCTCCCAGCTCAGGCTGACACTTGACCCCAGCAGGGACACTCTGAGTCTCCCAGCTCAGGCTGACACTACTGAAGTCTCCCAGCTCAGGCTGACACTACTGAAGTCTCCCAGCTCAGGCTGACACTACTGTCTCCCAGCTCAGGCTGACCTACTGAAGTCTCCAGCTCAGGCTGACACTACTGAAGTCTCCCAGCTCAGGCTGACACTACTGAAGTCTCCCAGCTCAGGCTGACACTACTGAAGTCTCCCGGGCTCAGGCTGACACTACTGAAGTCTCCAGCTCAGGCTGACACACTGAAGTCTCCAGCTCAGGCTGACACTACTGAAGTCTCCAGCCAGGCTGACACACAGTCTCAGCTCAGGCTGACACTACTGAAGTCTCCCAGCTCAGGCTGACACTACTGAAGTCTCCCAGCTCAGGCTGACACTTTTCAACACTGTGTACTCGTATATGAACTCTTATGTGATGGAATATAACAGGTAAATTTAGCTAGCTAGAAACATAACTATCATATATAATAGAGTATTAGCACATTACTAGTATTTCTAATTTTACCAAAAATAAAATGAAGTTCTACCCTTATTACACTTGCCTGTCTCTCTTCATAGCTCACTTATTTCTCTTTTCTTTACTGGGGCGCTCTCTCTCTCCCCCCCTACCTCAACACATTTCTCTAGACCTTCCTAAAGCATCTTTCTCGTCCTCCTCCTTAAAGCACCATTTACTCGGCGTCTAATGCACATCTTTTATTCACTCCCTAACGCAACGCACCTCCTTCTCCTTCATAAGGCCAAACCTCCACAATGAACCTCTGGTCACCCTAATGCAATACTCTCTCCCATCTTTATCATCGCCTTCCTAAGGCACATCTACTGCAGTTCTCAAACGTACATATTTTTTTTAACACAGGATTGTACTTTATTGTACTTTATTGTATTGTACTTTATTGTACTTTATTGTACTTTATTTACAAGCTAAGAGCTGTTACCTACAACAACTCATTTGAAAGCCTTTTTATTGTTATGAGACACACAAATTTAGAACAGGATGAAGTTGGAGCCATCTGTGGGCCAGCAGTTTTATTTGATCATCTTATTACGTTGATATTATGCTGTACGAACATGTTCCAGACTCGAGTCATCCTAGGAATAAATGATCACAGATGAAGTGATGTTCTGGAGAAGGGTACAGAGAAGTTTCTGCTGCTGCCCGTCTTGTTGTGTAGAAGCTCGCTTTTCGCTGTCCTCGGAGCGGAGTCAAGTGTGGTACTTTGACAATATTGGCCTTGAACAAAACAGTAAGGCCACCCACAGCCCTCTTGTGTTGAAGTCTCTGCTGCTGATATGACAGATCTATCTAGGCTGGGTCCAGGCGAGGGATGAGTAGTCTTGCTCTGTTCTCTATTCTGTCAAGAAGTCGCATATGAGACGGAGGGCAGACAACTCAAGAAAGTGGAGCATACTCAAGATGTGAGCGTACTTGTGCTTCGTACAGTCTTGCAACCTCTACTGTCGAGCAGATGTGAGACACGTCAAAGTACTGTAAGCTTCCAAGGCTGCCTTATTTGCGAAATTTACAACGTGGTTGTTGGTCATTTTAGAGTCAAATTTCATGCCTAGGATATCAACTTCGTTCCCGGGTTCCAACACTCCCATTCAATCTTAAAATTGATCCAGCATTACTGTCATGGTGCCTAGAGACTATTATCATTTGTGTTTTCTCAGGACCAAATGTTACCTATAACCGTTTACTCCAGGCTGATATAGCTGTAAGCTGGTGATTAATGTAACATAGAACAG
Organism: Cherax destructor; assembly: GCA_009830355.1. Classification (NCBI taxonomy): domain Eukaryota; kingdom Metazoa; phylum Arthropoda; class Malacostraca; order Decapoda; family Parastacidae; genus Cherax; species Cherax destructor. The sequence goes on along the minus strand of WNWK01002423.1, from coordinate 94,179 downwards.
CTGGCATTTCCTCTCCTGGATAAGTAAATGTCACAGTACAGTCGGTTTGCATATGCATGGGATTCTAGGTTGAGATGAAGGTCATTGAAGTAGACATTATATAACAATGGCCCAAGCACACTTCCCTGTGGAACACTTGCACCAAAAGGAAGTCTTGCTGACTCTGTCCCATTAAGAACTACCCTTAGAGATCTACCTTGAAGGTAATCACTGAGGAGACATAATGTAGAATCTGCGGTTCCCAGTGCATGTAGTTTTTCCAAGAGTCCCTGGTGCCATACTCAGTCGAAATCACTAGCAATATCCATTGCTACTACATGGCTGACTTTGGATTCATCCAGTGACTGGTGCCACTTAGTGGAGAGGTTTAACAATAGATCAGCTGCAGAGTAACTTTTTTCTGAAGCAATATTGACGATCACAATGGAGTGAGATGTAGTAGAAAAACTCTGTCATCTGCCTTGAGATTGTCTCAAGAATCTTGTTTGTGATTGACAGGAGTGACTCTGGTCTTCAGTTGCTGATTTCTGCTCTGCTCTTCTTTTTGTGAACAGGTACTACATTTGCCTCTTTCCACAGAGAAGGTCATTTACACTGTGCTAGGCAGTGCTGATAGTTGCGAGTTAGAGGTGCTGCTAGCTGACTTGCACATCTGTTCAGCAATCCTGGGCTCAACTTATCTGGGCCCACAGCCTTTTGTTGGTCCAGCGGTTTAAGGAGAAGATGCACCTCATCCTGCCTTTTTGTCACCACTGACAACTTTGACACAGATCTTGCAACTAGCCAAGGAGGTTCCTTTGCAGGATCAGGAACTTGCATCTGGCAGCGTTTCTCTCGCCCCTCTACATACCTCTATCTCCCTTCCCTAACCTACTTTTCTAATCCTCGTTAACTCAGCTCTCACCCCGCTTCTCTAACACACTTTCTCCAATTATGAGTCGTTTCTGTAGCTCACTTCCATAATATATACACGCACAGACAGATCAGATGTCTATTGACAAGTGTTAATAGACATCTGGTCATGTACTCTTCTCTCCCAGGATGCGACCCACAACAGTTTTCTAACACTCACTGCTAGGTGAACAGGGGCAGCAGGTTTAAGGAAACATGCCCAACGTTTCACCAGTGCAGAGGACCGATCCCAACCCGTCAGTGTGAGAGATGGCGAAACTACAAACCAAGTTCAACGCCGCACAGTTTGAAGCCACTCAGAAACTGCATTATAACTTTATCAGCCTTGAAAATTTGAAGCTGATTAGGCGAGGTCATTACTCCAACACCCTTCTCCTCTGCCGTCTTCTCAACACATCCCTCTCTTTTTCACTTGTGCACAATGAAGTAGCTGCTTCCATGGCTAACTTTAAATCTCTTTAAATGGCTAAACTGAGATATCTGTGTCCCCCCTTCCTTCCGTTTTCTACACAGATCATTTTTACAGGATAAGAGCTGTTATCCTACCTTATTTCAAAACCCAGCCCTAAGATATACTATCACCCCTCCCAGGATGAGACTCACAACAGTTGACTAACACCCAGGTACCTTCTCACTGCTGGTGAACAGGGGCAGCAGGTGTAGGGAAACATGCCGAGCGTTTCTATCCATGCCGGGGATCTAACTACGGACACTCAGTATGAGAGTCCTTTCGACGTTGTCCCATCCTCTGTCCGACTAGAAATGATGCTGGGACAGTGTTCCCTGAAACCTTATTGTTAGTTCACAAACCACTCGGTATCAACAGTGGACCATGGACCATGCAGATGATTCTATTATAAATGGTGTAAGAATACTTATACCTCTGTAAATGGTATATATATATGGCGTGCCGAATAGGTGAAACTGGCCAATCAGCAAAAACTCATTTAAAATTAAGTCCTGTCTAAAAATTTTGTCTTATACATACAAGGATATATTTTTTTCATTTAGGTTAATGTAAAAAAATTAATAATTTTGTACCAAAAGAACCTTAGAAAACTTAACTAACCTTATTATAACAAGAGCAATTTAATTTAGCCTAATACAACTAAATATATTTTAGAAAAGTTTATAATAATTTAACAATAAACAAACACAAAGAAATATATATTTTTCGTTAGGTTCAGAATGATTTTTGCGATATTATTGCATACACAAATTTTCGCTTGCTTTATTCGGCAAGAAGAGTGTTTCTATTTAAGCCAAAATCGCAAGTTTTACCCATTCGGCACGATATATAGACGTTAGACCCCGACTGTAGTTAATTCTCAGCAGGTAGTGTCTAAAGACTGTAAACAGACCTAGACTGTAGGTAGTCCTCAGCAGATTATCTCCATGTACAGATGGTAGTCTATTTTTATTCGTAATACTATTAGTTAAAGTACTATTTATTTGATTATTTTCATATAATAAATGTTTGGGTGTCGCTGAACATTCTGAAACTTCATGAAGGTGTCGATGAGCTGAAGAGTTTGGGGATCCCTGGATCAAAGGTAGTCTTCAACAATCTGCCTTTCCCACGTAGCCCGTCTGTTGCTCTCTTCCCATCCTCTCTCTCTCTTTCCCCAACACCACCCACCCCCTTTCTTAATTTCCTCTCCACAAAACCCCCGATCTCCCCTCCGTCCCCCACTTCATTTCCTTTCCTTAAAACTACCCAGTCTCCCCTTTGTCATTCTCCCCCACCCATTCCCCAGATCCACCCCACCCTCTCAGCTCAGCTCTGGTCGACTGATTTCAACAGTGTGTGAAATCCATCCTGCGTGATGGAATATGACAGGGAAACAGTTAACTTTTGTTCCCTCTATGTAGATAAGGTATAAGAATAGGGTAAACAGCATATTGCAAATGTATTAAATCTTCCAGAAAATACCCTATCCACATCCCCTGACCCTCGTATCATTTTTTTTCCCCGTCTTAGTTTTGGTAATAGTTTATTTATATATTTAAATGTATTTAGAACATATGCCAAGGGCACAGATTTTGGGATCAGGGATTTAGGTGGTGGGGGAAGAGGGTAGTAAAGAGTGTTTAACAAAATTGGGAACACATTCAGGGCGCGACTATTATATGCTATATAACAGTTATATTGTGGGTAAGCCTGTATTCCGGCTACCCATTTTTATATGTGGCACAATGTGGGCAAACTTGTAGTATACGGCTACACTTTACTGCATGCAATACATCTATAAACTTTTTTTTTTCAGTGCTCAACAGAAAACGTAAGTTCAAGATTTTACAAAACACCCTCCGTGCTTCCAGAGGTAAGTCACTCAGGGTTCTTATTTCGTTAGTGTGGTGTAATTGAACATATAATCCGGGGTACCACTATATATAGGTTATATACGTTAATTCAAAGCAAACCTATCAGAGTCTAGACTTAGCTAACCTAATCTATCAGAGTCTAGACTTGCCTAACCTAATCTAACCTAACCGAGAATAACAAATATTAAAATATCTGATGACTAAGGCGCATGTGCGGCTCTTGGGTGTGTTTACTGCGGTAACGTTTCGCCTGCGCAGTAGGTTTCTTAGGTCTAATACAAGCGAATATATTACCGAAGACAGTACAAGTAATTGTGAGGTGATCAGTCCCTCAGCCTCGAAATGTGATGGTCAGTCCTTCAGCCTTAAATAGAGGCTTGCTTCCAGACATTAAATACTGGAGTAAAAGTGAAGTGTAGCAGTGGGAGGTTTCGTCACAGGTGAGTGTGGCCCACTAGTTAAAGTAGCTCATGCTAAACAGTTGTTTTAGTAAAAGAAGTGAGATAGACTTCTTTGTGCCGGGACCCCGTGGTGTTGCTGTGTCAGGCCGGGACCCGTGGTGTTGCTGTGTCAGGCCGGGACCCCGTGGTGTTGCTGTGTCAGGCCGGGACCCGTGGTGTTGCTGTGTCAGGCCGGGACCCCGTGGTGTTGCTGTGTCAGGCCGGGACCCCGTGGTGTTGCTGTGTCAGGCCGGGACCGTGGTGTTGCTGTGTCGGGCGGGACCCCGTGGTGTTGCTGTGTCAGGCCGGGACCCCGTGGTGTTGCTGTGTCAGGCCGGGACCCCGTGGTGTTGCTGTGTCAGGCCGGGACCCCGTGGTGTTGCTGTGTCAGGCCGGGACCCCGTGGTGTTGCTGTGTCAGGCCGGACCCCGTGGTGTTGCTGTGTCAGGCCGGGACCCAGTGGTGTTGCTGTGTCAGGCCGGGACCCCGTGGTGTTGCTGTGTCAGGCCGGGACCCAGTGGTGTTGCTGTGTCAGGCCGGGACCCCGTGGTGTTGCTGTGTCAGGCCGGGACCCCGTGGTGTTGCTGTGTCAGGCCGGGACCCCGTGGTGTTGCTGTGTCAGGCCGGGACCCCGTGGTGTTGCTGTGTCAGGCCGGGACCCCGTGGTGTTGCTGTGTCAGGCCGGGACCCCGTGGTGTTGCTGTGTCAGGCCGGGACCCCGTGGTGTTGCTGTGTCAGGCCGGGACCCCGTGGTGTTGCTGTGTCAGGCCGGGACCCAGTGGTGTTGCTGTGTCAGGCCGGGACCCCGTGGTGTTGCTGTGTCAGGCCGGGACCCAGTGGTGTTGCTGTGTCAGGCCGGGACCCCGTGGTGTTGCTGTGTCAGGCCGGGACCCCGTGGTGTTGCTGTGTCAGGCCGGGACCCCGTGGTGTTGCTGTGTCAGGCCGGGACCCCGTGGTGTTGCTGTGTCAGGCCGGGACCCCGTGGTGTTGCTGTGTCAGGCCGGGACCCCGTGGTGTTGCTGTGTCAGGCCGGGACCCCGTGGTGTTGCTGTGTCAGGCCGGGACCCCGTGGTGTTGCTGTGTCAGGCCGGGACCCCGTGGTGTTGCTGTGTCAGGCCGGGACCCCGTGGTGTTGCTGTGTCAGGCCGGGACCCCGTGGTGTTGCTGTGTCAGGCCGGGACCCCGTGGTGTTGCTGTGTCGGGCCGGGACCCCGTGGTGTTGCTGTGTCGGGCCGGGACCCCGTGGTGTTGCTGTGTCAGGCCGGGACCCCGTGGTGTTGCTGTGTCAGGCCGGGACCCCGTGGTGTTGCTGTGTCAGGCCGGGACCCCGTGGTGTTGCTGTGTCAGGCCGGGACCCCGTGGTGTTGCTGTGTCAGGCCGGGACCCCGTGGTGTTGCTGTGTCAGGCCGGGACCCCGTGGTGTTGCTGTGTCAGGCCGGGACCCCGTGGTGTTGCTGTGTCAGGCCGGGACCCCGTGGTGTTGCTGTGTCAGGCCGGGACCCCGTGGTGTTGCTGTGTCGGGCCGGGACCCCGTGGTGTTGCTGTGTCAGGCCGGGACCCCGTGGTGTTGCTGTGTCAGGCCGGGACCCCGTGGTGTTGCTGTGTCAGGCCGGGACCCCGTGGTGTTGCTGTGTCAGGCCGGGACCCCGTGGTGTTGCTGTGTCGGGCAAGTATTATCAACTTGTTAGTATTGTAGTCCAACAATATTATACTTGTCCTGCCGCTATAATTATAATCCATTGACTCGTATAGTAATATTTCGAACTCTATTTTGTTATTTAACTCATCACCTTCTTTTCTGATTCATGTGTGTAATGCCTAACATACATCCTTCTAAGCTGCGTTGTACAGTATTCTGCACCGTTGCTACATCTAGTACATAACACAACACATGAAGTACACAGTTATATTTTTGCCTCCGTTAAGTTATTCTGTTCTAACATTACTGGTTTTAGTTTGGTGATGAACAGTCATTTACCTCGCCCAGCTTTAAATTGTTAACCTTTGTATGACAAACAACTGAACCCTTCATTATTAGACTTTGTTATTATTAGTTACGAAAGGAAGGGCTTCATTATTTGTTCTCGGTTGTTAAACTGTTTCCCTGAGCTAATCTCTTCAAATATTTTAAAAACATTAAGAGATGAAAGTTTTCAATACTATGAAGGAAGGCTCTTGGGCACCTCAATGATCCTCACTCTTCGTTGTGGAAACTTATTTGAATTTCAGTTACTTAATCGAAACTACGAAAGGTGTATATGAGAAAAGGCCTCATTTGACATTGACCACTATGATGCACCATCCAACAGAACTATTTTTTTTGTTAGGCCCTAAGAGGGATGGTAAGAATCTGGAGGAAAATTACTGAGATAGAATAGAGTAGTGAGAAAAGGTTGTGGTCGAACAGGAAGAAAGGTTAAGTGGTCTGACTGTGGGTGGATTTCAGTGGAGTGGGTTTTTTCACACAGTGACGAGTGTCTCGGGCAAAGACCCAAAATCACTGAGCCACTGTTGTACTCCTGCTCTTCTCATTATTAAAACGGTAGTGTCTGAAAAATCCGTTGAAATCTACGAAGCAGTCAACAATATGTGTTGAAATTTTTTATGCATGTGCGTTGCAACACATTAAACAAGTGGTTAAACGGCGATGCGGCCCTGAAGTGTGTCGTAAGTTAGAAAAAGAATAAAATGTAGTAATTTGACCTGCAGCTGGTGGTCTTCAAGTTTTTATAGCACGACTGTTTGACAGTGATGAAGATCGACGGTAATTTGGAACTGCCATTCGATATCATGACTTATGTATGTTAAGGACGCCTCTGTTCACCCACACTGGTTTAATTTAACCATTGCTGAGTAACAAGGCAGGTATAGACGGACCCAGGAAGAATTAATCAGAGGTATAAACGCATTATATTCTTAGAGAGGACAACATATTTTATTATGTCCATGGAACATATAGGACAATGCGTTAATGTGACCATACATCTCACCAGCCTGAGACACCTGATGCTACTGTACATTAGGTAGACAGTAGGAAAGACGACAAGCAGGTAGACCCTTTATTTCAGTCCTTTCACTCACAGTAGGGATTATCATTTGTCGAGTACTTCTCAAATATTTGATGATGCCTCACTGAGGGTGAAACGTCGCAAAATTAAGGCTGTCCTTGTTCAATGTGTGAGTTACCAGTGTCCACTAGCTCATAATAGCCCGACCAAAAATCTTCACTTAACACATACCACATCCACCAGTCCCATCATTCTACCTCAGCCCCGGTGCCAACGATTTGCAGTTCCGCTTCACTCTTGAAATTCCACCAGACACCAGAAGACAAGATATTTTAAACACAGACAATATCAGTTACAAGGCAGAAAAGCTAAGTTTCAAGAAAAATTAGTATTTCTAGTACTAAACAATATAAAGAGAAACCAGCGAGAACCAAAGGCAAAATAGCACTAATCACCGAGAACTTTGTGGGAGTGAGACACTATGCTTCCCAGGTGACATGTTCTTGCCACCCATGGCCTGTAGACCCGCAAAGCCAGCATTAAGTTGGTTAAATGGAAGCTTTGTCCAAGAAATTGTTTAGCTGCTTCTTGGAAACTTCATCCTTTGTTCTGGCCAAATTTCTCACATTTTTTTTCTGGTAGAATACTGACGAGTCGTAATTGCGCTGACGGAACCAATAAGCTTCATAAAGGCCATTGTACCCTAATTCCCGTAATTGTTCCTTCAGCACATTTTTATTTTGGGGTGAAGATGAGGAATGTGATCTTTGCATATTTTAAGAACATAAGAAAGAAGGAACACTGCAGCAGGCCTACTGGCCCATGCGAGGCAGGTCCAAATCTCCAACGGCTTAAGCCAATGCCCCGACCCAGCCAGGTCAGGTTACATTCACTTAAGGAAGGAGCACTGCATCTGACCTAGTAGCACAACCTAGTCAGGACCAATTCACACCCAACCGCACCCACTCATATAATTGTCCAGCCGACCACCTGGTCAGGTCACTTCCACTTAAGGAATTAGTACAGGTCAGGTTACATTCACTTAAGGAAGGAGCACTGCATCTGACCTAGTACAAGCTCACACCCATCCACACCCACTCATGTATTTATCTAACCTATTTTTAAAACTACACAACGTCTTAGCATCTATGACGGTACTCGGGAGTTTGTTCCACTCATCCACAACTCTATTACCAAACCAGTGCTTTCCTATATCCTTCCTGAATCTGAACTTTTCCAACTTGAAACCATTGCTGCGAGTCCTGTCTTGGTTGGATATTTTCAGCACGCTATTTACATCCCCTTTGTTTATTCCTGTTTTCCATTTGTACACCTCAATCATATCCCCCTAATTCTACGCCTTTCTAGAGAGTGCAGATTCAGGGCCCTCAGTCTATCCTCATAGGGAAGATTTCTGATACATGGGATCAACTTTGTCATCCTCCTCTGTACGTTTTCCAGTGCATTTATATCCATTCTGTAATACGGTGACCAGAACTGTGCAGCATAATCTAAATGAGGCCTAACCAAAGATATATAGAGTTGAAGAACAACCTGAGGACTTCTGTTATTTATACTTCTTGATATGAAGCCAAGGATTCTGTTAGCTTTATTGCGAACACTTATGCACTGTTGTCTAGGCTTCAGATTACTACTAACCAGAACTCCTAAAGCCTTCTCGCAATTACAAGTAATAAGATCTATATTATTCAGCTTATATGTGGCATGGTTATTGTCCTGCCCAACATTTAGAACTTTGCATTTGTTTACATTAAACTGCATCTGCCACTTCTCCGACCACTGCATCAGTCTATTCAAATCATCCTGGAGTGCTCTAATGTCCTCGTTTGAATGAATTGGACGGCCTATTTTGGTGTCATCAGCAAATTTACTTATGCTACTATTTATTCCCTCATCTATGTCGTTTATGTAAATTGTAAACAACAGGGGGCCCAAAACTGACCCCTGTGGAACACCGCTTGAGACACGCCCCCATTCTGATTTCTCTCCATTTATGCAAACTCTCTGCCGCCTATTAGTCAACCATGCCTCTACCCAGGAAAAAATTTCTCCTCCTATTCCGTGTGCCTTAAGTTTCCTCAGTAGCCTCTGATGTGGAACTTTATCGAAAGCCTTACTGAAGTCCATATACACAATATCATATTCATTACCATGATCTACTTCCTCAAACACCTTAGTGAAAAAAGTTAGTAAATAAAATGTGAAGTCTCCCTTCGTCTCAATTCCACGGATGAAACACATGGAGTTTTGAGGAGATAACGAACTATGTATTGAGAATTATAACAATAGGAGGACTAGGGCAGTTTTGGTAGCTCTGAAATATATGCCTAGGCAAGAGTACGACAACACCACTAAGACAGTAATAATGTTAGCATTGAGAACAGGGCCCTGGTAATCCTGGGAGAAGCCATAGTCTCGAAGAAGACAATAAAAGACTTTTAGGATATTACACAAATAACCCGCACATAGAAGAGAGGAGTTTACGACGACTTTTCGGTCCGACTTGGACCATTTGGACCGACTTGGACCGAAACGTCGTGGTAAGCTCCTCTCTTCTATGTGCGGGTTATTTGTGTATTGTTCCAGTCACAGTATTGTGCCTTTTTTTGTATTTAGGATACTTACTCATTCCGAGTATTTTCGTGTATCTTCCCATTTCTACCACTCCAGAAAATGCAAGCAACCCATTCCCAGACACATACCATTGATTTATGAAATACCATGCAGACAGTGTAATGCATCTTACATGGGACAGACTGGGGGAAAATCAAAAGACTGGAATCACCGGACATAAGAGAGCAGTCAGATATGCACAGGACAACTCGGCCATAGTCCAACATGTATGACAAAGTCACAACAATATTTACTTGTAAGACTACAGTCTCTTCTACAAAAGAAAGGCCATTGAGTCTACACCCATCCTAATCTATCACACAGCGGAAATCAGATGCTACTACCACATGATTGGAAATCCTACTTTTCAGTACCCCATCTAGACACAAGACCACAACCTCCGCATCAGGTTTACAGAGTTATTTCTCACCAGATACTATAACTTCGGACCACTCCACTCTACTTCGCTACTCTATTCACCTCCACTCTCATCCGCTTATAACCAGCCTGCAAATATGTACCTCCTATAATCTGTACACCTATCTTCTGAAGAGGGTCTCTGAGGTCTCTGTCTTACCTGTATTCCATATTTCTGTCTAATTGGAACAGTGTTTACAACATTTTAATTCAATTATTTATATATAAATACACAAATGGTATTCATTCACAAAAACATCTCAAGAATTTCTGACTACAACTGGATATTAATGTAAATGCAGCTCCCCCTCCCGTTTATAAAATATATAGTCCTCAGATAGTGTGTGGGAGTTACTACTACAGGAGCGGCGTGGTGGTGTTTGCCCAGCGGTTGTGGGTACACAATGAGATAAAAAGAAGTTAACTAGCGCCTCTAATTAGTGCTCCCCGGGACCGCAGAGGCGAGAATGATTAAACTGAATTATTAGGGAAATCTGTCAGCGGGAGGTTGTTGTATGTGGGCGGGCTGGCGGCGGCCAGACCTCCTCTTGATGAGCCCGTCGACGGACTGGTTCAAAACATACATTTTTGGTGGAAAGTGCCGAGGCTTAATTGCTTTATATGCGCGTCTAATGATGTTAACATATGCCAATTATTGTCAGAAAACAGGTAACTCACCTTTCATGTTGTTGTCGGGGGAGGGTGTTGGAGCCGTCCCTGTGGAGCCGGGCTCGTCATGCGCCCTCCCTGCCTCAGCTTTCCTCTAAATTATGACACCATCTTCAGCTTCCTCGTCACGCGTCTTTCAGCCATGAAAAAGTTAATGTTTAAAATTAACTAATATATATTGCTCAGTGCATGTTAGAATTTACATAGACTTTCCCTACACCCCTCAATTTTTGTTTCTCCGTAACCTGTCCAAACTGATGTCAGGCGCAAGTATCCCAAGGGAAAGTTCTTTAATAAAAATTAGCGTTAAGCCAATTCCCACATTATCTATCTGTCTCTGCTCTTCTGTATCTTTCTCGTTTTTTTTTCTCTCTCTCGTTGTTTTTCCTATCTCTCTCTCATTCTAACACTGGATTAATTATGATGGCTAATACTCATGTATTTCATGAGTTAAGAGCCAGTTTCTTTTTTCAGTTCGCCTGAAAGTTTAGCTCTAAAATCTCCTACAGGATATAGGTCGAAGGTGAATGTTGCTGTGACCCAGAACTTAATTTGTTCACTTATATATATTATATATATATATATATATATATATATATATATATATATATATATATATATATATATATATATATATTTATATATAAAACGCCTTACATTATGTATTCTCTTCTCGGTTATATAATTATAAGGTAGGAACTGACCGGCATGATGGGAAAACATTGCCCAATCACAAGCAGTAACATATATATATATATATATATATATATATATATATATATATATATATATATATATATATATATATATATATATAAGCAGGTAATAGAATAGTGTCTGTTACTTCACCTTTACCAGTATGTTTTTAATTTTAATGTCATGTATTTTGTAAACTGCGTGAAGTATCGTCTTAGCAATGTGACTGAACTTGAGACATGGTTGAGAGGAAGGACGTCAGTGACTGACTACAGATGATCATGGATAATAATTTCCAAACTTTCAACTGCTTTTACAAATAATAGAGTATTTATATATCCAAGTTAAATCGTAACATGAGTTGAAAAGCTGTTAACAGGTGTATGTGGGTGGGTGTGGGTGTGGGTGTGGGTGGGTGTGTGGGTGTGGGTGGGTGGTTGATGGTATCCGTAAACTAGCTTATCTGTAGTTGCCTGGTGAATGGTATATGGCTCAAAAGGAAAACCTGAGGATAGACTTAGAGAGTACAAAATCGTGCAAGGGGGACCTGGACATTACAGTGAACAGATCACCAGAGTTACACGAACTCCATAATAACGGCGGCACATGCAAGGTCTGACACTTTCTGAAATGCCTTCAGAAACCTCAACAAATATTCTAAAAGCATGATAAGTAGCTTTCGCCACAAGGCCACGGTGGCCCTTGACCTGGTGGCAAAAGCTCTCGCTTCACACGGTGAATGTCTGGGTTCAATTCCCGGAGAGGGTAGAAACATTGGGCGTGTTTCCTTTCCCCCTGTTGTCTATGTTCGCCCATCAGTAATAATGGGTACCTGGGTGTTAGTCGACTGGTGTGGGTAGCATCCCGGGACAAAAGTGACCTAATTTGCCCGAAATGCTCTTCATAACAAGGGGCTTCCTATATAGTAGTATGTCATTGATGTCAGCTAGGCCTGTATACCTTGTACATGTACTTGTAGAAATATAGATATTATTATTATTATTATTAGGTCTATTGGTCTTAGAACTGAGGAGGATGAACGATGAAAACCTTGGTAGACAATGAGGGGAGGAGACATGTTAACAACATAGATCATATTTGTAGGGTTAGACAAAGCGGAAAGGATGAGTAGAATAGGAGGCACAGGGACGCGCGCGCGCACGCACGCCCACAAACACACACACACACACACACACACACACACACGTATGGAAGACAGCAAATGTAGTCCCAATTTTTAAAAAATGAGACAGACACGAAGCACTAAACTACAGACCAGTGTCACTGACATGTATAATATGCAAAGTCATGGAGAAGATTATCAGGAGAAGAGTGGTGGAGCACCTAGAAAGGAATGATCTTATCAACGACAGCCAACACGGTTTCAGGGACGGGAAATCCTGTGTCACAAACCTACTGGAGTTCTATGACAGGATGACAGCAGTAAGACAAGAGAGAGAGGGGTGGGTAGATTGCATTTTCTTGGACTGTAAGAAGGAGTTTGACACAGTTCCACACAAGAGATTAGTGCAAAAGCTGGAGGACCAGGCAGGGATAACAGGGAAGGCACTACAATGGATCAGGGAATACCTGTCAGGAAGACAGCAGCGAGTCATGGTACGTGGCGAGGTGTCAGAGTGGGCGCCTGTGACGAGTGGAATTCCACAGGGGTCTGTCCTAGGACCGGTGCTGTTTCTGGTATTTGTGAACGACATAGCGGAAGGAATAGCCTCCGAAGTGTCCCTGTTTGCAGATGATGTGAAGTTGATGAGAAGAATTCAATCGGACGAGGTCCAGGCAGAACTACAAAGGAATCTGGCCACGCTGCAGGCCTGGTCCTGCAATTGGCTCCTGGAGTTCAACCTCACTAAGTGCAAAGTCATGAAGATTGGGGAAGGGCAGAGAAGACCGCAGACGGAGTACAGTCTACGGGGCCAGAGACTACAAACCTCACTCGAGGAAAAAGATCTTGGGGTGAGTATAACACCAGGCACATCTCCTGATTCGCACATCAACCAAATAACTGCTGCAGCATACAGGCGCCTAGCAAACCTAAGAACAGCATTTCGATATCTTAATAAGGAATCGTTCAGAACCCTATACACCGTGTACGTTAAGCCCATACTGGAGTATGCAGCACCAGTTTGGAACCCACACCTAGCCAAGCACATAAAGAAAGTAGAGAAAGTGCAAAGGTTTGCAACAAGACTATTCCCGGAGCTAAGGGAAATGTCCTACGAGGAGAGGTTAAGGGAAATCGACCTGACGACACTGGAGGACAGGAGAGATAGGGCGGACATGATAACGACATATAAAATACTGAGAGGAATTGACAAGGTGGACAGAGACAGAATGTTCCAGAGATGGGACACAGCAACAAGGGGTCACAGTTGGAAGTTGAAGACTCAGATGAATCACAGGGATGTTAGGAAGTATTTCTTCAGTCACCGAGTGGTCAGGAAGTGGAATAGCTTGGGAAGTGATGTAGTGGAGGCAGGATCCATTCAAAGCTTCAAGAAGAGGTATGATAAAGCTCATGGCGCAGGGAGAGTGACCCAGTAGCGGCCAGTGAAGAGGCGGGACCAGGAGCTATGACTCGACCCCTGCAACCACAACTAGGTGAGTACAACTAGGTGAGGTGAGTACACACACATACACAAAAAGTTTTAAGAAGAGGTATGACAAGGCTCTTGGAGCAGGGAATGTGTGGACCTAGTTGCAACTAGCGAAGAGGCGGGGCCAGGAGCTATGACTCGACCCCTGAAACCACATATAGGTGAGGTGAATATAGGTTATTACACTCACACACAGGGTGTGAATCTGGCAAGCGACAAATTGAGAGGCGGGGCCAAGAGCTGAGACTCGACAAGTATATATAGGTAAGCGCACACCAACAAACATACACACATTGACAAACACAGCGACAGACACCGACAAACACGGACATACCCACACCCACGCACTAAAATAAACATACGAGGAAAAGAAATCCATCGAGCAAGCCTGTGTTTACTGTGGAGATTTTAGCGATATTTGTGTAGAATTCAAGATACTAAGGCGGCAGCCGCGGGGACTCCCAGGGGATTTATGCTTTATGAAAAGTAAACGTTGGCAACACACATTTTGCACTTTGCAAGTCTACAAATTATTTACGAACGTGTTGCTTATTAATTATATGCGTGCGGTGGGTCAGTAATTGTACAATTATTTGCGACACAATTTTCACGGGGAAGCTATAAAATAGGGATCATGCAGTGCCTGGGGAATGGAAAGTAATTAGGTTTCATTCAAGAAGTAGAGAATAGCTATGTTTCCTGAGATCAAGAGCCCTTCTCTGGCATCAAGGCATCCGTCTGGTAGGGTTATTAGTCGTAGAGGCGAAATTATGAAGAAAGATTGAAGAACATTTGACATTCATTTCAATTAATTGATGTTTTGGTTTTGATGATTTTACGGGGTAAATGACCTCTCCCAGGCCATTCAACTGCATCCACTGTGTTGACTTTTACACGTATGACAAAGGAAGACTGAGTCCACTCAAGTGCCTCTATCCCATGCAATCGTCTCACTGGCCAGCTCGTCCACTCTGCTCTTCTCTACAGTGATTGTAATCCCAGCTTTTATCACTCGTTCCACCGTATTTTTATTTATTTAATCCGCTTATGTCCGTCTGTTACTCATGTTCTTTTCACTATTCATTATTCATCCTGTCTTGTCGCCTATTTCATATATATAGTGATTGCTGCCCTTTTCTAAAACTACTCAAAATAGTATTCACACACACACACATACACACACACTAGGAATCATTTTTAATATTTTCGTTACTAGTTTTTGCTTAACGAATAGAATAATATTACCTGGTTTTGAATTTCTAATGTAGTAAATTCTTAATGATTTCCATATTCATTCTCTCCATTATTACGCGACTCACATTTAACAACATAGATTATATACATATTTAAGAGATGACCTGAGTTATAATACTATGTCACCATGGAGATGAACCGCACTGCAGGTGTGGACCAGAGTTAACACCTGCAACCCAGCACACTGGTGGTGTCAGCCAGAGTTAACACCTGAAACCCAGCACACTGGTGGTGTCAGCCAGAGTTAACACCTGCAACCCAGCACACTGGTGGTGTCAACCAGAGTTAACACCTGCAACCCAGCACACTGGTGGTGTCAGAGTTAACACCTGCAACCCAGCACACTGGTGGTGTCAACCAGAGTTAACACCTGGAACCGAGAACACTGGTGGTATCATCCATAGTTAACACCTTCAACCCAGCACACTGGTGGTGTCAGCCAGAGTTAACACCTGCAACCCAACACACTGGTGGTGTCATCCAGAGTTAACACCTGAAACCGAGAACACTGGTGGTATCATCCATAGTTAACACCTGCAACCCAGCACATTGGTGGTGTCAGCCAGAGTTAACACCTGCAACCCAGCACACTGGTGGTGTCAACCAGAGTTAACACCTGCAACCGAGAACACTGGTGGTATCAACCAGTTAACACCTACAACCCAGCACACTGGTCGTGTTAACCTGAGTTAACACCAACATCGACCATTTCTATCTTACCTTGAACATTCTTTTGGCATAATTATATACAGAAGGAAGCGCTAAATCCATAGGGGTCACACCGCGCCTCTGGGAATGGAAGGCGAGGCTCATCCAGTTCCTAGGATCAACAGGCTCTCCCGGTATCAGTGCACCTCCTTCCAGATGAAAGTCAACGGATTGTTTACTTTCCTATATAAACTATATTAAATTGGATAATATAACAATTCACAGTACCGTGGATGGAACAATTCACAGTACCGTGATTGGAACAATTCATAGTATCGTGGCTGATACAATTCTTAGTAATGTGGTTGGAACAATTCACAGTACCGTGGTTGGAACAGTTCGCAGTACCGTGATTGGATCAATTCACTGTACCGAAGCTGATACAATTTACAGTACCGTGGTTGGAACAATTCACAGTACCATAGTTGGAACAGTTCACAGTACCGTGGCTGGAACAGTTCACAGTACCGTGGCTGGAACAGTTCACAGTACCGTGGCTGGAACAGTTCACAGTACCGTGGCTGGAACAGTTCACAGTACCGTGGCTGGAACAGTTCACAGTACCGTGGCTGGAACAGTTCACAGTACCGTGGCTGGAACAGTTCACAGTACCGTGACTGGAACAATTCACAGTACCGTGGCTGGAACAATTCACAGTATCATGGCTAATACAATTCACAGTAATGTGGTTGGAATAATTCACAGGACCGTGGCAGGAACAATTCCTAATGCCGTTTCTGGAACATTTCGTATTACCGTGGCTGGAACAAATCTCAGTACCGTTTCTGGAACAAATCTCAGTACCGTTTCTGGAACAAATCTTAGTACCGTGGCTGGAACAATTCCCAGTACCGTGACTGGAACAATTCACAGTACCGTGATTGGAACAATTCATAGTATCGTGGCTGATACAATTCTTAGTAATGTGGTTGGAACAATTCACAGTACCGTGGTTGGAACAGTTCGCAGTACCGTGATTGGAACAATTCACTGTACCGAAGCTGATACAATTTACAGTACCGTGGTTGGAACAATTCACAGTACCATAGTTGGAACAGTTCACAGTACCGTAGCTGGAACAGTTCACAGTACCGTGGCTGGAACAGTTCACAGTACCGTGGCTGGAACAGTTCACAGTACCGTGGCTGGAACAGTTCACAGTACCGTGGCTGGAACAGTTCACAGTACCGTGGCTGGAACAGTTCACAGTACCGTGGCTGGAACAATTCACAGTACTGTGGCTGGAACAATTCACAGTATCATGGCTAATACAATTCACAGTAATGTGGTTGGAATAATTCACAGGACCGTGGCAGGAACAATTCCTAATGCCGTTTCTGGAACATTTCGTATTACCGTGGCTGGAACAAATCTCAGTACCGTTTCTGGAACAAATCTCAGTACCGTTTCTGGAACAAATCTTAGTACCGTGGCTGGAACAATTCCCAGTACCGTGACTGGAACAATTCACAGTACCGAGGAGAGGAACCATATGACGACGTTTCTGTCCAGGACGATCCGAAACTTTTACTTTTCTCACCTCGTTAATGGTTTGGCAGTGATTCAGAACGGATCGAAACGTCATTACGAGGTTTCTGTACCCGCGTGGGGTTTCGGTGAATTATTAATTTGCCCATCACGAACCGTCATTGGAGAAAAATAACAATGATAATTATAAGTGAGAAGATATAATAATTTGCTAATTAATTTAGAGGGGGTTAAACAGATAGTTAAACGTGAAAGGAGACAATAACCTTTTGAAAATTATGTGGAAGAGAAAGCAGCAATAATTTGTACATTTCATAATTTGGCGGGAGACATAAATATTCCCGGTGCGTATATAACACCAACAAACACTATCCGGCTAGTGTTGGTCACTAGAACACCAGCATGCACTATCAGGCTAGTGTGTTGGTCACTATAACACCAGCATACACTATCAGGCTAGTGTGTTGGTCACTATAACACCAGCATACACTATCAGGCTAGTGTGTTGGTCACTATAACACCAGCATACACTATCAGGCTAGTGTGTTGGTCACTATAACACCAGCATACACTATCAGGCTAGTGTGTTGGTCACTATAACACCAGCATACACTATCAGGCTAGTGTGTTGGTCACTATAACACCAGCATACACTATCCGGCTAGTGTGTTGGTCACCATAACACCAGCAGACACTATCCGGCTAGTGACCTAACCGCAACGTAGCTTGCTAATCGTTCAGAAATATCCTCAAATTGATTCCCAGTCTTCCAGAACAGAGGAAAGGCCTACCCACTACTTCCACTACTTCCCCCTGGAAAAGGTCACTTGTGTACAGTTCTGGTTACGCTGGAAACTTCTCGCCACAAGTGGCTTGGTTGCCTCTGGTTGTAACTGAATTACATTTTTTGTATTTTCTTTGATAAAAATGGTTGATGTTTAAATTGTATTTACCTGGTGGTTAATGTGCTATTGTTAGTGAATCAGATTTGTCTGTTAATCAGGTGATGCACCTCACCAGTCGTGGTGATTCACCTCACCAGTCGTGGTGATTCACCTCACCAGTCGTGGTGATTCACCTCACCAGTCGTGGTGATTCACCTCACCAGTCGTGGTGATTCACCTCACCAGTCGTGGTGATTCACCTCACCAGTCGTGGTGATTCACCTCACCAGTCGTGGTGATTCACCTCACCAGTCGTGGTGATTCACCTCACCAGTCGTGGTGATTCACCTCACCAGTCTTAGTGAAACATTTTATCAGCCCTGGTGATGCACTTCACCTGTCCTGGTGATGCACTTCACCTGTCCTGGTGATGCACTTCACCTGTCCTGGTGATGCACTTCACCTGTCCTGGTGATGCACTTCACCTGTCCTGGTGATGCACTTCACCTGTCCTGGTGATGCACTTCACCTGTCCTGGTGATGCACTTCACCTGTCCTGGTGATTTATTTCACCTTTCCTGGTGATGCACTTCACCTGTCCTGGTGATGCACTTCACCTGTCCTGGTGATGCACTTCACCTGCCCTGGTGATGCACTTCACCTGCCCTGGTGATGCACTTCACCTGCCCTGGTGATGCACTTCACCTGCCCTGATGATGCACTTCACCTGCCCTGATGATGCACTTCACCTGCCCTGATGATGCACTTCACCTGCCCTGGTGATGCACTTCACCTGCCCTGGTGATGCACTTCACCTGCCCTAGTGATGCATTTCAAATGTCCTGGTGATGCACTTCACCTTTCCTGGTGATGCATTTCATATGTCCTGGTGATGTATTTCACCTTTCCTGGTGATGCACTTCACCTGTCCTGGTGATACACTTCACCTGCCCTGGTGATGCACTTCACCTGCCCTGATGATGCACTTCACCTGCCCTGATGATGCACTTCACCTGCCCTGATGATGCACTTCACCTGCCCTGGTGATGCACTTCACCTGCCCTGGTGATGCACTTCACCTGCCCTGGTGATGCACTTCACCTGCCCTGGTGATGCACTTCACCTGCCCTGTTGATGCACTTCACCTGCCCTAGTGATGCATTTCAAATGTCCTGGTGATGCACTTCACCTTTCCTGGTGATGCACTTCATATGTCCTGGTGATGTATTTCACCTTTCCTGGTGATGCACTTCACCTGTCCTGGTGATACACTTCACCTGCCCTGGTGATGCACTTCACCTGCCCTGATGATGCACTTCACCTGCCCTGATGATGCACTTCACCTGCCCTGGTGATGCACTTCACCTGCCCTGGTGATGCACTTCACCTGCCCTGGTGATGCACTTCACCTGCCCTGGTGATGCACTTCACCTGCCCTGGTGATGCACTTCACCTGCCCTAGTGATGCATTTCAAATGTCCTGGTGATGTACGTCACCTTCTCTGGTGATGCACTTCACCTGTCCTGGAGATGCACTTCACCTGTCCTGGTGATGTACGTCACCTTCCCTGGTGATGCACTTCACCTGTCCTGGAGATGCACTTCACCTGCCCTGGTGATGCACTTCACCTGCCCTGGTGATGCACTTCACCTGTCCTAGTGATGCACTTCACCTGCCCTAGTGATGCATTTTACCTGTCCTGGTGATGTACGTCACCTTCCCTGGTGATGCACTTCACCTGTCCTGGTGATGCACTTCACCTGCCCTGGTGATGCACTTCACCTGCCCTGATGCACTTCACCTGCCCTGATGATGCACTTCACCTGCCCTGGTGATGCACTTCACCTGCCCTGGTGATGCACTTCACCTGCCCTGGTGATGCACTTCACCTGTCCTGGTGATGCACTTCACCTGCCCTAGTGATGCATTTCAAATGTCCTGGTGATGTACGTCACCTTCCCTGGTGATGCACTTCACCTGTCCTGGAGATGCACTTCACCTGCCCTGGTGATGCACTTCACCTGCCCTGTTGATGCACTTCACCTGTCCTAGTGATGCACTTCATCTGCCCTAGTGATGCATTTTACCTGTCCTGGTGATGTACGTCACCTTCCCTGGTGATGCACTTCACCTGCCCTGGTGATGCACTTCACCTGCCCTGGTGATGCATTTCACCTGTCCTAGTGATGCACTTCACCTATCCTGGTGATGTACGTCACCTTCCCTGGTGATGCACTTCACCTGTTCTGGAGATGCACTTCACCTGCCCTGGTGATGCACTTCACCTGCCCTGGTGATGCACTTCACCTGCCCTTGTGATGCACTTCACCTGCCCTGGTGATGCACTTCACCTGCCCTGGTGATGCACTTCACCTGCCCTGGTGATGCACTTCACCTGCCCTGGTGATGCACTTCACCTGCCCTGGTGATGCACTTCACCTGCCCTGGTGATCGCTTCACCTGCCCTGGTGATGCACTTCACCTGCCCTGGTGATGCACTTCACCTGCCCTGGTGATGCACTTCACCTGCCCGGTGATGACCACCTGCCCTGGTGATGCACTTCACCTGCCCTTGTGATGCACTTCACCTGCCCTGGTGATGCACTTCACCTGCCCTGGTGATGCACTTCACCTGCCCTGGTGATGCACTTCACCTGCCCTTGTCATGTACTTCACCATTCTGATGATACCTATCACCAGCCCTGGTGATACCCATCACCTGCCCTGGTGATACTATGGGAAGTGTTTCACCATTCTGGTGAAACACTTCCCATAGTTCATCTTATGCACAGTAGTTCACTGTGCACAACACTAATTAGAGAGGGCGTTCTTGACGCAATTATATATTAGAAACCTAACAAATAGGATCAATTTGTCGTGGATCATGCAGATTATAAAGAATTCCTAATTATTTAAAAAAAAAATATGATGCTAAACCCGTAAAAGTCATACAGCGTCGTGTGTATGGGTGCGCGAAACGTATGGGTGTTCAAGTGGTAGGTTTTGTTTTTTGGAAGTGAGTGCCAGTGCCACTGTGAAACTGGGGTGTAAGCTAGTGCAGTAGGTTACGTTGTTGCAGATTCAATATACATTTATGGAGAGTTATAGATGAAAATAAATTAGTGGGACAAGAAGACACATCAATTTAAGTTTTACTAGAATATTAAACATTTACACAGCTGGTCTGAATTTTTCAAAATATGATCGACCCCTTCACTCTCAGGGAACGTTTTGGTTCTCTTGAAATAATTATCACAAATGTTATAATATCGTGTCTAGTCTGGTATGCTGATGAGGATGATTCGTTAAGAACTTCATTCATAACTACACCTCAGGACTACTGGAGTCTTCTAGAGATAACATAAATGGGAAATACTGTGACTAAAGAACCATACACAAATAAGCCGCACATAGAGAGTAAGTTTATTCAGGTATACACAAATACAGTTTCATAGATTATCATACATAGATGTGTAGAGAACTTAGGATAACCCAAAAAAGTCAGAGTGACTTATTTCCATTGGGGTCCTTTAGGGCAATTTTTGGCCCATTCATAAGTCATAAGCTTTTCTCTCTCCTTTGTTCGGGGTTATTTGTGCCTTGTTTCAATGACGGTATTGCGATTTTTTGTTCTTTCTGTTCACTAAAGACCCAGCCTGTCACCTCCACGAATGCCCGCCGCCTTCCTGATAACCTGCGTCTGCCAGACTTTATCCTGTAGCGACTAGCACTCCGCTGCTGGGTGCCGAGTCCTGGCTCTGTTTCTATGAAGGCACTCCTCTCCAGCGCTGGTTTTCGCCTGTCTTATATTCCGAGCTCACTTCCCATGGGAGGTGTCCTGCTCATCGTTCGTTGGTTCGTTCGTCTATTCACAACGTAGAGGTCAGCGGTGACGGTAGCTGCAGTTGCCTGTGAGCATCAGTGGCAGAACTGGCTGAGGGACTGACTACCTCAAAACTATGTCTTCAAGGGTGATGGACTGATGACATCGTCTTCACATCTTTTCTGCTTCTACCAACTTTTCTGTACTCGACTAACGTTTCGAAATAAAGATACGTAACTGTTGCATATATGTCTTATAAGAACATAAGGAACACTGCAGTAGGTCTACTGGCCCATGCGAGGCAAGTCCAATTCTCCCACCGGCTTAAGCCAATGCCTTAACCTAGTCAGGCCAGTCACATTCACTTAAGGGAGGAGCACGGCTTCTGCCCTAGTAGCACAAGCTAGTCTAACAACAAATATTATTATGGTCAAACTAGTAAAAGTCTTGAACTAAGGTTAAAACAACATAAATATAGCATTGGAAGTGGACAAGATTCTAATGCTCTGTTTATTCATGTGAGAGATTTTATCCATCCAATTGATTTTCAAAAGGCTGAGAAAATTATTTCAAGCAAGTCCATGGTCGACAGGAATATAATAGAATCATGTTTCATATAAAGTAGTTTTGAAAATAATATGAACATTTCTTTTGGTTTATATAAATGGATTCATTTATAATAAATAAAATTTGGGAATAATATAAGATACATTACACAATTTTTTTTAGCTGTTCCACTGATCACTGACTACCTACCTACATCATTAAAAAAAGTCAGGTGTTGTTGGGATGGGGAGGCAGAGATGTGCAGTCTCATCCTTATATGCCTTCCTGTTAACCTTTTATTTTTATAGTTCCTTGATAATGTGAGAAGTCACGAAAGCGCTCGGAATTTCACTATTTTTTCACAGTGTATGTTCTGCATATTGTGATATCACATGTTTACTGTGATGTTATTGCATATATATATATATATATATATATATATATATATATATATATATATATATATATATATATATATATATATATATATATATATATTTCAACAAGTCGGCCGCCGTCTCCCACCAAGGCAGGGTGACCCAAAAAGAAAATACTTTCATCATCATTCAACACTTTCACCTCATACATAATCACTGTCTTTGCAGAGGCGCTCAGATACGACAGTTCAGAATAGTTCCTCCAAACTGTCCCTATATATATTATATAATTATAAGAATTCTTCATGCCTAAAATGTTTTAAGGCTGACCTAAGTTAAGATATAGAGTTTGACCAAACTATTTG
This sequence comes from Cherax destructor, assembly GCA_009830355.1. Lineage (NCBI taxonomy): Eukaryota > Metazoa > Arthropoda > Malacostraca > Decapoda > Parastacidae > Cherax > Cherax destructor. The sequence continues at coordinate 71,017 of WNWK01002423.1, read as the reverse complement.
CAGCACCTCATGTGTACTACATACCACCACGGTGAGCCAGAAAAGGCCTAGCGTTGATCATGGGCAGGCATGTGTTGACTGATGGTAGCTTGTGTGACGTGTGCTCTAGTGACATGGGCAGTTATAAGAGGGCACTGAATTTACCTGCAGAAGAAACTGAAGGAAGCATTTCTCATCGAGTAGAACAGTTGAAAATGTGAATGAACTCTTAGCTGTTGTGGATGCAGCTGATGATTAAATGTTTAAAAATCAATATTATGAATTAATGAAGGAACCCCAGATGTGTGACTATACCCTAGTAGCTACGTATGGGCTGAGTAGTTACCATGGTAACTCAACTCGTGTGTGTGTGTGTGTGTGTGTGTGTGTGTGTGTAATTACAAATATGTAATTGCGCGAACACACACACACACACCACTATTACAGTCTAGACACTCACTGACACTTTTTATACACCCATACCATCCATATGTCACCAACACACTACCCATATATCACCCACACACCACCCATATACCATCTACACACCACCCGTATATCACCCACACACCACCCATATACCATCTACACACCACCCGTATACCACCCACACACCCATATACCACCCACACACCCATATACCACCCACACACCACCCATATATCACCCGTATACCACCAACACTCTACCCATACACCACCTACAGACTCCATGTAAACAATGTAGCGGTGAAGGAGTACTAAACAGAGAAGCATCAACTCCCGGGAGTGGTTCTTACTTTATTTATAAACCAGTCTATCAAGCTCGTCCTATAGCCTCTGATCAAATTTGAAATTGAAAAATGTGGTAAACTGTATACTATACTATACTAAACTGGAGTCTATCTTCCTAATAACCAGTGGTGGCGTGTGCGCCCTCACACTCCACGCAACGCACCTATATGCCGGCACACACAAATACAGGATATACATACATATACCTAATTATACAATACATGGGTTTAATTAAACTATTAAGCCTTATATGAACACAATAGACCTATAACGGCTTACCTCTGGCCGATATGAAGTTGGCTCACCTGCCTTGCCCTTCGTTATATCTAATACAAACTTAGCTCTAATGAAGTCACCCAAATCTACATCTACGTTCCAATTAATTTATATGACACCGGTAATTAATTGACTTTAATTATTTTGGTTATCGGTTAAAGAAAATTTATTTAACTTTGTAAGCGATGACTTGGTTTTTTTTTTTTAATCATTGTTGTCTCTTATGTTTGTTGGGGCAATATTAATAATCTCTAATAATTGCAAATACTCAGCTCACATCAGCTCTTGTGAATGGTTCCAAAATAACCTCCGGTTTAGTCACTATCCTTTTTTAAATATGAAGCCTCTACGGCATTCATTAGACTAAGATGCTGGTATAACTTGCACAGAGAAAGATATACATGGATGGAGAGACTGTCTCAGTATGTTGCCTTGGCTTCAAATTACTGGTTACTGTTATTCTCATTTTTTTTGTGTTTATTAGATACCCGGTATTAAAATATATTTCTTACTTATTTGAAACATCTCTCATTGATTATCATTAACTCCTGAAATTATAAGAATTTCTTTTACACTTTCAACTACAATGTCTCCTACTTTAACATTAGTCTCCTACAACAAATATTTTCTCACTTAGTTCATACTTCCTTAAGTAATAATACCTAGAATTTTTCTACTCTGGTCACCTCCAGATGCAAAGAGATACATTATAAATAATCTTTGATATCCCAGGTTTATTCATTATCACACAAATCTTGCATTTATTCAATTAAACAGTTTATTTTCTTACCACAATTGTTTATTCAGCAATACTGCCACTCTTCTAGCTCTGGTTCTCTATCATTCAGGTGACTTAATTCCTTTAATTCATCCCCATTTAAACTCCATTTTTTAACTCAATGTTACAACATTAACCAGTTTTCTCTTAAATTCACAATACGTACTTTTTTTTGAAATGGCCAGACATGGACAAACTAGGCATTAACTAAATTAGCATTTCCATAATTAAATAATTGGAGAAACTAAATGTTAACAAATCAAGTGAACTTGATGAACTACCTGACAGAGTTATAAAAGAAAGTGGACATCAAGTCACTTAACCACTAACAGTAATACGTAACAAATAATTAGAAGGTACGGTACCAATAGACTGAAAACTAACAAAAGTTACCTCAGTATTTAAAAAGAGGGACAAGACTTGTGTCTTCATCTATTGTTGTATGAGCTGAACGTTAATTCTAGGTAAAGAAATGTAGTTTTATTACGGGCAACACAGTCAATATTCTGGAAAATAAACAAATAACCGGAAACCATCATGGATCCTGCAACAAAAGATAATGTCCGACTATCTCGAATTTCTCAGTTATACTCGTACATACAAAAATTGAGATGACAACGTTCCAATAGCTGTAGTATATTTAGACTTCCAGAAATGCAGTCTGCAAGGTACCCCATCTAAAATTGCTAATTAAAATAAAAGCATATGGTATGTGAGAGAAGCTTCGAGTGGCTAGACGTAGAGTGGGGTTTCCCAGCCTTCGGTTTATGGCCTGTTTTTCCCCACAATATAAATAAATGATCTCGAGATAGTTAACATATCAGATATCCAAATTTGCGGATGACACCACTTTGGGCAAAAGTGCAGCATCCCTTGAAGACTGAGTATTCTGTTACCTGCAGTCGAAGAAGTGGAAAGGTTTTTTTTTGCGTAGACAAATATAAAGTAATGCATTTTGAATACAATTTCAAACATGCAGACAAAATATTTGGCAATAAGCTTACGAAAACAAGAAAAGAAAACAACTTTTAAGTAATTATAAGGACCTCAAAAGCACCAAACATTGCCTACGAATATATACAAGACTTAGAGAATGCCTGGTTTCTTTGCTAGATACTTGGAGTACAAACTAACAGGCACAATATTGATTTTCTCTGTTGGACATTTCAGATCATATCTTTGATATGCCGTTCCAGATTTTAGTTTACATAAAAGACGAAAATATACTGGAGAGGGTACAAAGAAGAGTTACCAGGCCCGTTCTGTCACTTGGAAAATAACCTTCAAGAGAGAGACTCAAAACATCCACCATTGTCTCACTTAGGAAACGGAGACTACGAGATCTTATTGTAACCCTTAAGATGCTGACTGGGTTCGACACTCAAACACAAATAAGTATTTGAAGCTCTGAATAAGTCCATAACTCAAAACAATGGAATGAAACAACCTAACATTTAAGTTATGTTAGGTTAAAGTTTGGTAGGTGAAGTGTCCACACGAATCTAGCCTAACCTAGATTGAATATTGTAAGCAATTATTTTACTTGCATATGATTTCAGTTTCCGTCGAAAGGGTATCACGGTTCCTGTGCTTTCAAGATTTTGATTATCTGGAAATTACGTAAAAGTATCTTAGGAGATTGATGAAAGTCCCAAGAAACCAAAGCTGCTACGGGAACATAGACAGGATTGAGATACATAGTTACTGTATGACGGTCAGCACGAGGCGCCACAGCAAACTAGCAGCATAAGCACAACACACAATAGACAAGAGGAAGTGCAAACATATCATGCGCTCTGAAAAGAAAGACCAAAGGGACCGCGAAGCGTATGTAAACAACCCATAGAGACCAGGTGAGAGACTACGACCACCAGCACCGAGGACCATTGGGACGACAAGGGCCACTAGGGCCATAGAGAAGGGTACGTGTTGTGAAAAGGAAGAAAAGTAGTGGTGGAGGCGTCTCTCCCTCGCTAGCGCTTCCTTCCCCAACTCCCATCCCCACTACCCTCCTCCCAGCCCCAACACTGGCCCGCCAACATCCACGATCTGCGGCCGGGTTTGTACAAGAGCTTCAGCTTAATAGAAAGTGTTTATACAGGTCTCTTGCCTTTGTCAGGCTACAATTAAAGGTCTGTGAGAAAATAGCTGGTAAGTGCGTTCTCGGAACTGGAGCGAGGAGGCCCCTTTTGTGAGGGCCAGGCAGACCACGTCCCTTTGTCTGTCCGTGTCCACGGTGCGTATTGTTGGTGTTGGGACTCCACTGCTGCTCCCGTCTCCGTGAGTGGCAGAGAGCCTCAGAAGAGGATGTACACACACACACACACACACACACTATGACTTGACCCCTGCAACCACAATTAGGTGAGTACACACACACACACACACAGAGGAGGATCCGTACATAGCTTTAAGAAGAGATACGACAAAGTTCATGGAGCAGGGACAGAGTGGACCTAGTAGCGATCAGCGAAGAGGCGAGGCCAGTAGCTGTGAATCGACACCACTACAGCCACATATAGGTGAGCACATACGCGCATACGCGCGCTTACACATGCACGCAAGCAAACACATTAATTAAATTCACTCTCACACAATTAACGAACTGATAATTAGGCGCCCACACAAACGAATACAAGCATGGCTGAAACAAGTGTCTGCCATCATTTAGGCAGAACATGCTCAAAAGAAGACATAACTTACAAAGCCAGGTTATACAAAATATTATGAAACAAAGACAGGATAGACAAAGACATAAACTAATATTGCAGATGAACAGAGTCACAGACCTAAATAAAAGTGTTTCGGCCGTTAAACGAAATCACCAAAGTTGATCTTAAGTTAAGCGAGACAAATAGTAGAAGTTGAACCTTGCAAACTCATTTAGGTAATTGTAAGTACTCGCCTGCACTTAAGCAATAAAAACAGTTCAAACAATAAAAACAATCTGAATAATTAAATCGCCATATGATCGATCAAAGTATCTCCGATCATCAGCAACACCCGGACCATCGGCAACACCCTGGACCATCGGCAACACCCTGGACCATCGGCAACACCCTGGACCATCGGCAACACCCTGGACCATCGGCAACACCCTGGACCATCGGCAACACCCCGGACCATCGGCAACACCCCGGACCATCAACAACACCACGGACCATCAACAACACCACGGACCGCCAACAACACCACGGACCGCCAACAACACCACGGACCGCCAACAACACCACGGACCGCCAACAACACCACGGACTATCAACAACACCACGGACCATCAACAATACCACGGACCATCAACAACACCACGGACCATCAACAACACCACGGACCATCAACAACACCACGGACCATCAACACCACGGACCATCAACACCACCACGGACCATCAACACCACCACGGACCACCAACAACACCACGGACCACCAACAACACCACGGACCACCAACAAAAGAACCATCAGCAACACCCGGACCATTATCACAGAGTATCACAAGAAATACAACTGTCAAAACTAAGCCTTATAAAGAATTCCTTTTCAGAATCTCCATCTCCCAGTAAATAAAAAAAAGAAAAAAAAGAATGGCTTGACATTCTAAGCACAACAATCAACAGAAACACTCCTCTCCACTTAGCTGAAATGGACGATATTTATATCGTTCTTATGTCACCTTAAATGTGTGAAACTAGGTAATAGGAGAAATACCTTAAAATTTAAGTAAATACGAGTGATCGTTGGTATGCTCAGTTTAGGGTATATACTGTAGATTCATCAAACAGGATACCTTAAGGTATCCTCTTAAATTTCGATAATTACAACGGTAAGGGATTTTTTTTACAGTCCCCAAATTAATCGCCAGTTATATAGATCCTCAGGCATAAAAAAATAACGCTAAACCCCTAGTTGGTTTAGCGCTTCCTTTTGAATATATTAATAATGATATATAGATCCTCAGTGGTATGCACCACTTATGAAGACAACGAAAAATCTGTTAGAGAAAATAACTCTTTGAATCGTAATAACACGATTGTAAACAAACCACAGGGTGGAGTGTACAGGGTGGAGTGTACAGGGTGGAGTGTACAGGGTGGAGTGTACAGGGTGGAGTGTACAGGGTGGAGTGTACAGGGTGGAGTGTAAGCGATAAAACGCAAAGAATGAAATGTAAACAATGAAACGCAAAGAATGGAGTGTAAACGAGCCACTAAACACACTTAGTGGTCACAATCCTTCAAGAAGGGAACCTTGAAGCTGGTGAAGGGTTCTTCATCAAGGAAACTGCACTTATCCCTCCCTCTCCCTGGATTAAACATTTATTACCCGCCATTCCCCAGGCACTGTATGGCCCTTACGGATTTAGGGCGTCCCCGTGAAAATAATAATCATAATAAATGATCGCTTGTTGCTCTACAGAATATAAATCATAAACATTACTCAAGAAATAAAGATTGGAAAGTTTAATTTTCTGAAATGTTGAAGGTATGTTAGAGTTTGATTAATATCCTGTAAACGATTTTACATATTTACATAGAAAATTATTTAACGTTTTCTTAACGCACTATAATATATATATACACAGTTTTTTGACAGATCTCCGAAATAATATGCATGAGGTGAATTTTTTTTTCGAATATTGGCAAGGATGACGTTGATGAGTATTGTATACCACTGTATACCATACCATACGCGGGGGCGTTGATCCCCGGAATACCCTCCAGGTAAACCATGCTTTTATTACATATTGTTTACAGTAAGAGTGAGGTTGGTAATTCTTTTATAGGCTTTTACAGTGTCTTCAGAAAGTGGAAATAGTATTAAAAGATTTTGAGACATTTTCTCAGATGTTGATCTGAGTATTAAAGTCCACAAACATTAACTATAAATAATGCCGCCCTAAGGCAAACGTCCACCGATTTAAAAAAAATGTAATACTGAATTTCGGAAATCGAATTATTTATCCCCTGTACAAAAAAAAAATGTGAAAAAAGTATATTTCTTGAGAAAAATCGTATTTTATCTATAAAATAATCGTCTATGGATATTTATACACTTCATTAAAGGTCCAGCGACCCTGGTTACTTGTTGCTTAGGAAGCTCCACCACTGCTTGAGTTTTGTCACCGTGAATAGAAGGATCAGTGGCCGTCGCCTGTTGAGTGGAAAGATGATATTCACCACAACTGTAAAGAGACTCTAATCTTCCCTGACTCTCTCTTCCCCATCCATACCTCACCGCTATCAACTTTCCTTCCCACTGACACACCTGCAATATAAATTAGTTTTATTTTCTTCTCCGCATCAGAGATCTAGTTGTTGCCTATTAATCTCAAACGAAAACTTGAAATAATCGAATCCTAGAACTTGTGACGTGGAAAAAATGAAAAGACATATATTCGGCTTTTACGACATTAAGACCAGTATACATGTATACCTGGCGATGTTTATTACGACATTAAGACCAATATACATGTATACCTGGCGATGTTTATCACAACTTTGACCCATTTTCGCTATTTTTACTCCTGGACAAGTGAACATCGTGTACATTGCTTAATGTTTTATTGAATTATTTTACCACTTTTTCCCGAGGTATTAAATTTTTGTCTGACAATATGGGATACATTTTGTCTCTTAAGCGTAGATCTTTTCTTATCGATATACAGTAAGGAAAACTGAGCGGAATGAACAGTTAACTGATAATCAGATATGAATTGTGTGTTGTTCGTCACTTTTTCATCGCGCGCTGTATATAAACGTCACTAAACGACACGCCAGAAATATTTCATGCGATTTCGCTAACCACGGTGTATATCATACAATTATTATAACATTTATCGTACGTAATTGAAAGTGCATAAACTACCCATGATAGGCAGTACTGCAATGAAAGACTACATATCACCTTACCCAGCTTATCCACCAGTGGCTCTATTATATGTATCCTTAGATGGTGCAACGTTCAGAGAGAGGATATGCTTGCTAGAAACAGTAGAATTTGTCTTGATATTTGCGGAGAGCAAGATCAGGGGTGCTTCACTCCTTGTGTTGAATAGTGTGTGTGTGTTACTCAGTGGCCTCTTTCTTAAGTTCACCTGTACACCTGATCGTTAATACAAATATCTAATCAGCCAATTACGTGGCAGCACCTCAGTGCTTTAAAGCATGCAGACATGTTATTTAGACCAAACGTCAGACTGAGGAAGAAATGTGATCTAAGTGACTTCGACCGTGGAATGGCTGTTGGTGATAGACGGGGTGGTTTAAATATCTTAGAAACTGCTGATCTGAGATTTTCACGAACAACTGTTTGCAGAGAATGGTGTGAAAAAAACAAAAAAAATATTCAGTGAGCGGCAGTCCTGTGGGCCAAAACTCCTTGTTAGAGAGAGGTCAGAGGAAAAGGGCCAGACTGGTTCAAACTGACAGGAAGGCGACAGTTACTCAAATAACCACGTGTTACAACAGTGGTATGCAGAAGAACATATCTGAATGCATAACACGTCGAATCTTGAAGTGGATGGATACAGCATCAGAACACCAGATTGTGTTAGACTCCTGTCATCTAAGAACAGGAAACTGAGGCTACAGTGTGCACAGGCTCACGACAACTGGAATGCTAAACACTGGAAAAACGTCAACTGGTCTGGCGAATTTCGATTTCTGCTGCAACATGCAGAAAGTTGGGTCAGAATTTGGTGTAAACATTTGGGATGTGGTGGATTGGGAATATGCATCATGACAGTGTAGTTGACAAATCTGCAGCAACTGAGTGATGCTATCATGTCAACATAGACCAGAATCTCAAAGGAATATTTCGAGCACCTTGCAGAATCAATGCCACGAAGAATATATATATATATATATATATATATATATATATATATATATATATATATATATATATATATATATATGTCGTGCCGATTAGGTAAAACTTGCGATTTTGGCTTAAATAGCAACGCTCACCTTGCCATATAAGACAAGCGAAAATTTGTGTATGCAATAATTTCGCCAAAATCATTCTGAACATAACGAAAAAATATATTTCATTGTGTTTGTTTATTATTAAATTAATGTTAAAGTATCTAAAATATATTTAGTTGGGTTAGGCTAAATTAAATTGCGCTTGTTGTAATAAGGTTAGGTAGGTTTTCAAAGTTTCTCTTGGTACAAAATTATAAATTCTTACATTAACATAAATGAAAAAAATATATCTTTAAACGTATAAGAGAAAATTTTAGAAATGACTTAATTTTAGATGAGTTCTTGCTAATTGACCAGTTTTACCTAATCGGCACGACATATATATATATATATATATATATATATATATATATATATATATATATATATATATATATCGCCGAATAGGTAAAAACTTTGCGATTTTGGCTTAAATAGCAAAGCTCTTTTTGCCGAATAAGGCCAAAATCATTCTGAGCTTAACGAAAAAAATATATTTTATTGTGTTATAATAAGGTTAGGTAAGTTTTTAATGTTCTTTTGGTACAAAACTATTATTTTTTGCATTAACCTAAATGAAAAAAAAAATATGTCTTTAAACGTATAAGAGAAAATTTTAGAATGAACTTAATTTTAAATGAGTTCTTGCTAATTGACCAGTTTTACCTATTCGGCACGACATATATAATGTACATATATACTCACACTCGTAGTGCGGATGATAAGAAAGAGATGATTGCCGATGTTATGAATGAAAAGAAGTTGGATGTCCTGGCCCTAAGCGAAACAAAGCTGAAGGGGGTAGGCGAGTTTCAGTGGGGAGAAATAAATGGGATTAAGTCAGGAGTATCTGAGAGAGTTAGAGCTAAGGAAGGGGTAGCAATAATGTTGAAGGATCAGTTATGGAAGGAAAAGAGGGAATATAAATGTGTAAATTCAAGGATTATGTGGATTAAAATAAGGGTCGGATGCGAAAAGTGGGTCATAATAAGCGTGTATGCACCTGGAGAAGAGAGGAGTGTAGAGGAGAGAGAGAGATTTTGGGAGATGTTAAGCGAATGTATAGGAACTTTTGAACCAAATGAGAGAGTAATTGTGGTAGGGGACCTAAATGCTAAAGTGGGAGAAACATGCAGAGAGGGTGTAGTAGGTAAGTTTGGGGTGCCAGGTGTAAATGATAATGGGAGCCCTTTGATTGAACTTTGTATAGAAAGGGGTTTAGTTATAGGTAATACATATTTTAAGAAAAAGAGGATAAATAAGTATACAAGATATGATGTAGGGCGTAATGACAGTAGTTTGTTGGACTATGTATTGATAGATAAAAGACTGTTGAGTAGACTTCAGGATGTACATGTTTATAGAGGGGCTACAGATATATCAGATCACTTTTTAGTTATAGCTACAGTGGGAGTAAAAGGTAGATGGGATACAAGGAAAATAGAATCAGTAAGTAAAAGAGAGGTGAAGGTTTATAAACTAAAAGAGGAGGCAGTTAGGGTAAGATATAAACAACTATTGGAGGATAGATGGGCTAGTGAGAGTGTAGGCAATGGGGTCGAAAATGTATGGGGTAGATTTAAAATGTAGTGTTAGAGTGTTCAGCAGAAGTTTGTGGTTACAGGCGAGTGGGTGCGGAGGGAAGAGGAGCGATTGGTGGAATGATGATGTAAAGAGAGTAGTAAGGGAGAAAAGTTAGCATATGAGAGGTTTTTACAAAGTAGAAGTGATGCAAGGAGGGAAGAGTATATGGAGAGAAAAAGAGAGGTTAAAAGAGTGGTGAAGCAATGTAAAAGAGAGCAGATGAGAGAGTGGGTGAGATGTTATCAGCAAATTTTGTTGAAAATAAGAAAAAGTTTTGGAATGAGATTAATAAGTTGAGGAAGCCTAGAGAACAAATGGATTTGACAGTTAAAAATAGGAGAGGAGAGTTATTAAATGGAGAGTTAGAGGTATCGGAAGATGGAGAGAATATTTTGAGGATTTGTTAAATGTTGATGAAGACAGGGAAGCTGTGATTTCGTGTGTAGGGCAAGGAGGAATAACATCTTGTAAGAGTGTGGAAGAGCCAGTTGTGGGTGTAGGGAAGTTCGTGAGGCAGTGGGTAGAATGAAAGGGGGTAAGGCAGCTGGGATTGATGGGATAAAGATAGAAATGTTAAAAGCAGGTGGGGATATAATTTTGGAGTGGTTGGTGCTATTATTTAATAAATGTATGGAAGAGGGTAAGGTACCTAGGGATTGGCAGAGAGCGTGTATTGTTCCTTTGTATAAAGGCAAAGGGGACAAAAGAGAGTGCAAAAATTATAGGGAATAAGTCTGTTGAGTGTACCTGGTAAAGTGTATGGTAGAGTTATTATTGAAAGAATTAAGAGTAAAACAGAAAGCAGGATAGCAGATGAACAAGGGGGCTTTAGGAAAGGTAGGGGGTGTGTAGACCAAGTGTTTACAGTGAAACATATAGGTGAACAGTATTTGGATAAGGGTAAAGATGTTTTTGTGGCATTTATGGATTTGGAAAAGGCGTATGATAGGGTAGATAGGGGGGCAATGTGGCAGATGTTGCAGGTGTATGGAATAGGAGGAAGGTTACTGAAAGCAGTGAAGAGTTTTTATGAGGATAGTGAGGCTCAGGTTAGAGTGTGTAGGAGGGAAGGGGACTATTTCCCAGTAAAAGTGGGCCTTAGACAAGGATGTGTGATGTCACCGTGGTTGTTCAATATATTTATAGATGGGGTTGTAAGAGAAGTGAATGCGAGGGTCTTGGCAAGAGGTGTTGGGCTAAAAGATAAAGAAGCAAATACAAAGTGGGAGTTGTCACAGTTGCTTTTTGCTGATGACACTGTGCTTTTGGGAGATTCTGAAGAGAAGCTGCAGAGGTTGGTGGATGAATTTGGTAGGGTGTGTAAAAGAAGAAAATTGAAAGTGAATATAGGAAAGAGTAAGGTGATGAGGATAACAAAAGAATAGGTGACGAAAGATTGGATATCAGATTGGAGGGAGAGAGTATGGAGGAGGTGAATGTATTCAGATATTTGGGAGTGGACATGTCGGCGGATGGGTCTATCATAGAATTGATGAGGGGAAAAGGGTGAGTGGAGCACTTCGGAGTCTGTGGAGACAAAGAACCTTGTCCATGGAAGTAAAGAGGGGAATGTATGAGAGTATAGTTATACCAACGCTCTTATATGGGTGTGAAGCATGGGTGATGAATGTTGCAACGAGGAGAAGGCTGGAGGCAGTGGAGATGTCATGTCTGAGGTCAATGTGTGGTGTGAATATAATGCAGAGAATTCGGAGTTTGGAAATTAGGAGGAGGTGCGGATTACCAAAACGATTGTCCAGAGAGCTGAGGAGGGTTGTTGAGGTGGTTTGGACATGTAGAGAGAATGGAACGAGACAGAGTGACTTCGAGAGTGTATAAATCTGTAGTGGAGGGAAGGCGGGTAGGGGTCGGCCTAGGAAAGGTTGGAGGGAGGGGGTAAAGGAAGTTTTGTGTGCGAGGGGCTTGGATTTCCAGCAAGCATGTGTGAGCGTATTTGATAGGAGTGAATGGAGGCATATGGTTTTTAATACTTGACGTGCTGTTGGAGTGTGAGCAAAGTAACATTTATGAAGGGATTCAGGGAAACCGGCAGGCCGGACTTGAGTTCTGGAGATGGGAAGTACAGTGCCGGCACTCTGAAGGAGGGGTGTAAATGTTGCAGTTTTATAACTGTAGTGTAAAGCACCCTTCTGGCAAGACAGTGATGGAGTGAATGATGATGAAAGTTTTTCTTTTTCGGGCCACCCTGCCTTGGTGGGAATCGGCCGATGTGTTAATAAAAAAAAAAAAAAATATACTCACACACAATTATTGCAGCTACAAACACATTTCCTGTGCTTCTGTTGTCACTACTACCATCACAGCGCTACCACAATCACTAGACTGGAAAGATGATAAGCAGATTTCATGGGACTACACCTATGCCTCTACGTTTGGTGACACCTTATAATACTCTGAAGCTGAAAGGGGTGGTGCCGCCCTTTCAGAGAGACCCAGAAGATCAACAAATACAGCAGGGTCGGAAACCGTCGGATCATGGGGCATTTGTGCTCTAAAATTTTTGAAAGAGTTAGGTGAAAAACTCATCACGGAAACCAAGAACCCCAGAGAAGCCAGCCTCCTCTTTCACAGACTCAATTTTACGATTCAGAGGGGAAATATATATATATATATATATATATATATATATATATATATATATATATATATATATATATATATATATATATATATTATATAAATATATATATATATATTATATAAATATATAGAGTGTTATAATACTTACCTTATTATACAGTGTATAGCTCTTCCTAAATATATAGTGCCGGAGAATGCATCCTCCCCCCCCACACACTGAACACTCACTTAATAAAAATGAAGTTTTTTTTTTTTTTGAAAGGAGAAACGATGCAGTGCGCTTTTTTTCAACAAAGGTCCTTAAACAGAATAAGCTCTATTTGGCCGTTTTGCTCACACGTGGTGTCTAAAATCGTGATTAGAGTGAAACTTGTTTAGTTATAGTGCTTTTTGTCATGTTTTATTATTGCAATGCTTAGTACTATTACATGTATCTCGAATCTTTCATTTAATTCATCTTCAAAATTAATAATTTTCTTGCTAATTGTTATACTGGTTTTCCCTAAAATACAATCTGTCTGCTTCTTTGCGCTCCTGTGCCTGCTAACTCACTAATCTGTCTGCTTCTTTGCGCTCTTGTGCCTCCTAACTCATCAATTTATTAGTCTTAATTTTAGTATGAGATGGTATATATAGGAAGTATGCTTTTTTAAATGTCTGGATATTACTCAGTAAACATATTTTTCCAATGTGTGAACAGTAACACTACAAGGTGTCCGACCGCACTGTGCACTCACACTACACGCTTCCACTCACACTACACACTTCCACTCACACTGCACGCTTCCACTCACACTGCACGCTTCCACTCACACTACACGCTTCCACTCACACTGCACGCTTTCACTCATACTACACGCTTCCACTCACACTGCACGCTTCCACTCACACTGCACGCTTCCACTCACACTGCACGCTTCCACTCACACTGCACGCTTCCACTCACACTGCACGCTTCCACTCACACTGCACGCTTCCACTCACACTACACACTTCCACTCACACTACACACTTCCACTCACACTACACTCTTCCACTCACACTGCACGCTTCCACTCACACTGCACGCTTCCACTCCCACTGCACGCTTCCACTCCCACTGCACGCTTCCACTCACACTGCACGCTTCCACTCACACTACACGCTTCCACTCACACTACACGCTTCCACTCACACTGCACGCTTCCACTCACACTACACGCTTCCACTCACACTGCACGCTTCCACTCACACTGCACGCTTCCACTCACACTGCACGCTTCCACTCACACTACACGCTTCCACTCACACTGCACGCTTCCACTCACACTGCACGCTTCCACTCACACTACACGCTTCCACTCACACTGCACTAACAGTGCCTGCAGTGTAAGGAGTCCAGTTTTAGGTATTTTAGACATTCGTATTTATTTAGCGGTTTAACAATTTCACCCTTCATAACAAGAGCCTTAGAGTAGTATGCAAGTCTAGAGACTGCAAGTACCTTCAAGAGCATCTTACAATATGTTTTCAATGGTCTTGTTATACAGTAAAACATCCTACATGCAGCTATGATACTTTACTTATGTAATCTTTGAAATGAAAATCTCCCGAGATTGCTACTCCCAGGTCCCTTACAGTTCTCTTCCGCTTGAGAGCGTTTTTCTCTGTTACAGACTTTATTTTTACTTCAATAGTGACGTTGGAGAAACCTGTCATTGATAAACTGAAATTATTTTCTCTGACCTACCGGAAGACTTATTATAAATTGCCTTTAAGATTTGCTCCGTTCTCAGTGGATGCTGCTACTCATAAAAATTCTATTACCGTCGGCAACGCATGATACAGCGCTATGATTTATGTCTTCGTCTATGGCAGATATGAAAATGTGAAAAGAGAATTGGCCGTAAAATCTAATGCTGCATTTTAGTGTTTCATGAATAATTTACTCAAATGATGAATGAAAAACAGATACGAGTCCCATTACTGTTTGCATGTGCTAGAACTAAACAATTCTTTTCTATCTATGCCATAAGTGGCAGGAATATCCGCTATACAGATGTAAGCATACTAGTTTCAGAGCCGATCTTGGTACTAAAATATTTACAGTCAAATTGTAACGTTTAATATATTTTAATTGGCGTTAAATTAAGCTAATTAATTAGAATGATTGTAGATAATTGTTATGTATTAAATATATCATTTAGTATAAGGCATCACCGTGAAAGATAATACCTGTGAATATAAAGAGACAGGTCAAGAGAGAGAGAGAGAGAGAGAGAGAGAGAGAGAGAGAGAGACTGAAAAACCTACAGGGTGATACCTGTAGGTTTTTCAGGGTAACACCTACAGTTATAGAACCTTAGGTGTTCGCGTATTTTCTTCCTCTACCATCCCTGTATATGTACATGAATATTTTTTTTTAAGAATTTATTAAACGATTACATTGGGAATAGGTTAACATGACATAAAATCCAGCTAGCCCTGGTGCGCCACCCATCCTCCATGGCTAGCCCTGGTGCGCCACCCATCCTCCATGGCTAGCCCTGGTGTGCCACCCATCCTCCATGGCTAGCCCTGGTGCGCCACCCATCCTCCATGGCTAGCCCTGGTGCCACCCATCCTCCATGGCTAGCCCTGGTGCGCCACCCATCCTCCATGGCTAGCCCTGGTGCGCCACCCATCCTCCATGGCAGCCTGGTGCGCCACCCATCCTCCATGGCTAGCCTGGTGTGCCACCCATCCTCCATGGCTAGCCTGGTGCACCACCCATCCTCCATGGCTAGCCCTGGTGCCACCCATCCTCCATGGCTAGCCCTGGTGCGCCACCCATCCTCCATGGCTAGCCCTGGTGCGCCACCCATCCTCCATGGCTAGCCCTGGTGCGCCACCCATCCTCCATGGCTAGCCCTGGTGCGCCACCCATCCTCCATGGCTAGCCCTGGTGCGCCACCCATCCTCCTTGGCTAGCCCTGGTGCGCCACCCATCCTCCAAGGCTAGCCATGGTGCGCCACCCATCCTCCATGGCTAGCCCTGGTGCGCCACCCATCCTCCATGGATAGCCCTGCTGCGCCACCCATCCTCCATGGCTAGCCCTGGTGCACCACCCATCCTCCATGGCTAGCCCTGGTGCCACCCATCCTCCATGGCTAGCCCTGGTGCGCCACCCATCCTCCATGGCTAGCCCTGGTGCGCCACCCATCCTCCATGGCTAGCCCTGGTGCGCCACCCATCCTCCATGGCTAGCCCTGGTGCGCCACCCATCCTCCATGGCTAGCCCTGGTGCGCCACCCATCTTCCATGGCTAGCCTTGGTTCGCCACCCATCTTCCATGGCTAGCTTGGTGCGCCACCCATCCTCCATGGCAGCCCTGGTGTGCCACCCATCCTCCATGGCTAGCCCTGGTGTGCCACCCATCCTCCATGGCTAGCCCTGGTGCGCCACCCATCCTCCATGGCTAGCCCTGGTGGGCCCCCCATCCTCCATGGCTAGCCCTGGTGCGCCACCCATCCTCCATGGCTAGCCCTGGTGCGCCACCCATCCTCCATGGCTAGCCCTGGTGCGCCACCCATCCTCCATGGCTAGCCCTGGTGCGCCACCCATCCTCCATGGCTAGCCCTGGTGCGCCACCCATCCTCCATGGCTAGCCCTGGTGCGCCACCCATCCTCCATGGCTAGCCCTGGTGCGCCACCCATCCTCCATGGCTAGCCCTGGTGCGCCACCCATCCTCCATGGCTAGCCCTGGTGCGCCACCCATCCTCCATGGCTAGCCCTGGTGCGCCACCCATCCTCCATGGCTAGCCCGGTGCGCCACCATCCTCCATGGCTAGCCTGGTGCCACCCATCCTCCATGGCAGCCCTGGTGCGCCACCCATCCTCCATGGCTAGCCCTGGTGCGCCACCCATCCTCCATGGCTAGCCTGGTGCGCCACCCATCCTCCATGGCTAGCCTGGTCGCCACCCATCCTCCATGGCTAGCCCTGGTGCGCCACCCATCCTCCATGGCTAGCCCTGGTGCGCCACCCATCCTCCATGGCTAGACCTTATAGTGCCACCCATCCTCCATGGCTAGATCTGGTAGTGCCACCCATCCTCCATGGCTAGATCTGGTAGTGCCACCCATCCTCCATGGCTAGACCTGGTAGTGCCACCCATCCTCCATGGCTAGACCTGGTAGTGCCACCCATCCTCCATGGCTAGACCTGGTAGTGCCACCCATCCTCCATAGCTAGCCCTGCAATGCTATCTATTTTATCTCTCTTTCTCTCATATACATGTCGTGCCGAATAGGTAAAACTTGCGATTTTGGCTTAAATAGCAAAGCTTTTCTTGCCGAATAAGGCAAGCGAAAATTTGTATATGCAATAATTTCGCAAAAATCATTCTGAACCTAACGAAAAAAATATATTTCATTGTTTATTATTAAATTATTGTAAACTTATCTAAAATATATTTAGTTGGATTAAGCTAAATTAAATTGCGCTTGTTATAATAAGGTAAGTAAGTTTTCTAAGGTTCTTTTGTACCAAAAGAACCTTAGAAAGGGAAAATTAAAAATTATATATTTAAACGTATAAGAGAAAATTTTAGAAAGGACTTAAATTTAAATGAGTTCTTGTTAATTGACTAGTTTTACCTATTGGGCACGATATATATATATATATATATATATATATATATATATATATATATATATATATATATATATATATATATAAACAATGTGTTTTTGTGTGTGAAAAAGTGTATGAGTAACTCTCACAATCGTGAGATGTTAATGTTATATTTTTAAGCACACATTTAATATTAATATTTAGTAAGATGGGTGTCGTGCCAGGGCTAGCCAAGGTTTATCTCGGAGGACTGGGGCTTAGAGGCTGATTGACCAGGGCTAGGTTCAGAGGATGTGTGGTGAGGTGGGACTAATTTTGGAGGAGAGGTGACAAGCCAAGGCTAGGCCTGAAGTAACGGGATAGAGCTATGCTCAGAGGATGTGTTAAGGGGTAAAGCTAGGCTCTATGGATGTGTTAAGGGGTAAAGCTAGGCTCTATGGATGTGTTAAGGGGTAAAGCTAGGCTCTATGGATGTGTTAAGGGGTAAAGCTAGGCTCTATGGATGTGTTAAGGGGTAAAGCTAGGCTCTATGGATGAGTGGCGGGACAAGGCTAGGCTATAGATGAGTGGCGGGACAAGGCTAGGCTCTATGGATGAGTGACGAGAAAAGGCTAGGCTGCATGAATGAGTGGCGGGACAAGACTAGGCTCTATGGATGAGTGGCGGGACAATTCTAGGCTGTATGGATGAGTGGCGGGACAAGGCTAGGCTGTATGGATGAGTGGCGGGACAATTCTAGGCTCTATGCATGGGTGGCGGAACAAGGTTAGACACATAGAATGAGTGGTGAACCAGGGCTCGAAGGATAAGCGACGGGCCAGGGTTAGGCTCTGAGGATGGGTGGCAGGGCTAGGCTAGGCTCTATGGATGGGTGGCACGGCAAGGCTAGGCTTTGAATAAGTGGCGGGACAGAATTAGGCGGCTCGTGGGACAGGTGACGGGACAGGTAATGCATTATTGTTGTATTTGATGACAGTGCAAGATGTTCACTTGGATTACCTTCTTCTGTTGACGTGAGAAGCCGCTCTTGTAACACATCTGTTTCCAATTAGGCTTGACATCTACTCAATTGAATATTCAGCCGATGATTCAAAGTTAATGCTCTAATTAAGAATTTCGTCCCGTTAATGTGCTTTCGCATTACACTGAAATATGAAACGTTCAACAAATCTAATTAGTTAAAGAAAAAAGTATGCTTTTTTTTTTTTAACTAAGGCAAGCTTCACGTATCATTACCTCTGAGTAGTTTGATTCCTAAGAGAGCACAGTTTCGGTCCAAGTCGGACCGAAACGTCCTCAAAAGTTTCATTCTCCCATGTGAGATTATTTGTGTAATGTTCCATTCACGGTATTGTGCCGCCTTATTCTTTTAAGAGAATTTATTACTCTGAGTCTTTCTTCACCTGGTTTGGTTGCTCTTCTCTGCGCTATATCTGCTCTACCTTCGTCTTTTTTTGTAATTTGGAGGCGAAAACTGAACAACATATCCAAGATGCTGCCTAACAAATGCACTCTAGTCAGTATAGTTTATGGTGTTTTGTGCTTGAAATTCCTAGATGCTTGAAATTCCTAGATGCTTGAAATTCCTAGATGCTTGAAATTCCTAGATGCTCGCATAAATAGTTTCATGCTTTTCAGGTCGTTGCTTATGATTACCCCAAGGCTGTTTTCCTATCATGTTTTGGTTAATTTGTTCCCTAATACATTGTATTCATTAATTTCTTTACAGTTATCAATATTAACACTTCTATGTCGGTGACCACATCGCCAACCTATCATGATCAGTCTAAACAATCTGCTTTGAAGCCTTCATGATCAGTCTAAACAATCTGCTTTGAAGCCTTCATGATCAGTCTAAACAATCTGCTTTGAAGCCTTCATGATCAGTCTAAACAATCTGCTTTGAAGACTTCAGCTTTCCCCAATTCTGTGTCATCGGCAAATTAGTCCTGTGTTTAGATCATGTAAGTACATTGTGAAAACGACTGGAGCAAGAATTAATTTCTGAGGAACCCCACTTTTTATGACTGGCCACTCAGACACTTATCCGTTCATTACAACTTTATGTTTAATATTCGTGAAACGGTCTTTCATCCAGACATGAAGTTTGTCCCCTATATCATGAGTCTTTATTCGGGTCAACAGTCTTCGATAAAGCACCTTATCAAAAAAAATTTTTTTTTAATTGAAGGTATACTGCATCTGGTGGGACATTTTCATCCTTGTTTTTTTATTTATAATTAAAATAACAAATAAGTTAATTAGGCATTATCTTTTGTTGCGACGTCCATGATGATTTCCTGGTCACAGACCGGGCCGCGGGGGCGTTGACGCCCCGAAACCCTCTCCAGGTAATAAGTCTCCAGGAACTATGAGGTCTTATTCTAGAACCAAAAGCTGGACCATAAAAGAAACCAAAACACACCCCTGTGGCCCAGGAGCTAGAGGTCAACAAGTGATTCCCCCGTGAAGCAGGTAAAACCCCCACTCTGAGCGGTGATCCCAGGAGCTACAACACATCCTCCACCCAACTCCCCTCGTCTTTTACCAACCTCTCCATAATTAAATACTTGCTGCATATTATTTAAAAGTATTAGTCTTGTTATTAATAAAGAGATATAAATGAGTATCTGGCGAGTCTTCCTCCACAATTCTCCAACTTGTGCCCCACACACCTCCAACTTGTGCCCCACACACCTCCAACTTGTGCCCCACACACCTCCAACTTGTGCCCCACACACCTCTGACATGTGGCCCCACACACCTCTGACATGTGCCCCCATACACCTCCAATCTGTGCCCCACACACCTCCAACCTGTGCCCCACACTCTCTCCGTTATGAGCCCGACGCTCATTCACTCACTACTACGGAGACCTGGTCGGGCAGGCCAGGGAAGGTCATGATGGTGAAGAGGTGGTGGTGGTGATGGTGAAGGTAGTGAAGTTGGTAGTGGTTAAGTTGATGGTGGAGGGGGGAAGAAGGTGGTGGTAAAGGTGATGGTGGTGATAAGTGATGATGGGGAAGGTGATGATAATGGTGATGGTGGTGGTGAAGGTAATGATGGCAGTGGTAAAGGTGATGGTACCAGGCAGTGGTGATGACGGTGATGGTGGTGAACAGTTTGATGGGTAACTGTTGGAGGGCACTATTCACCAACTAGTGAGCTTCACTGACCTCCTCCAACATCAGCCTTAAAACGTTTTCCCAGGCTTCTCCTAGCGCTTGCCTCCCTAGGGTGCCAGTTCCCAGTTTGTGCTCGCTGGGGTTCCGTTTTCTGCCTCCCTGGATGCCTTATTCTCCAGCCTACACCTCTCTGAGACCCCATTTCCTAGTTAATACCTCCCTAGTGTCTCAGTTCGTACTTCACCGGGAACTCTACAGGTACATTGCCCTTCTGTGTATCTACATCCTTGCATGTCAGACTTCTTACCAGCTTAATTGCCCAACCACCTTAATAGCTGTCAACCTGTTTGTCCAAGAGCCAGCCAGGTTACATGTCTGCTTCCCGACATGCTCTCCAGTTAGTCAGCTCTTGTGCTTGTGCCTTCCAACTAGTTCATCAGCCAGCTTTCAGATTTACTGCTCGGCTACCTAGCTAGCCAGTCAGCCTGCACGCTTGTGGGTGTGGGGGTGAATGTATGGTATGTATGTACGTATGTATGTATGAATGCATGCATGTATGTATGTATGCATTCGGTGTGCGTCGTGCACGTGTGCGTGTATGGTCAGAGAGGGCTAGGAAGGCTAGGAGGGCCAAATATCTAGGTAGTCAGCCGGTCGGAGACCATAACCGCCAGCCCCGGTAGTTGGGTGTCGCTGCTAACACGTTACATGTACGTTTTAACAGATTCTTTGGACTTTTATGATATTGAATGCTTTAAAAGATCGCGTAAGGTACGGTGTGTAGTAATTGGCTTTCTGGAGTAGGACGGCAGGCTACGGTGGTCACAACTCAACACTGACGACACCGAATTGCTCAACAAACTATCTACACGAGATCCCTTCGTTGTGGCTATTTCTTGCTGCCCAGTTTTCAGGAAGCTACATAGATTATAAACTTCTATTTCTGCTTGAAGCAAAACAGACGAATGCACAATGAACTGAAGCTATAGAATAACGTCAACATTCTGCTACGGTATAAAACTTTAATGAACCTGAAACAGTGACAAGGTTTAAAGGGGTACCTAATGAGGACACCTAACTTAGACGTTGTATATTAGGAATCCCTCACACTTTTTAGAGAAAAAGGAGCCTATTTTTATTTAAATCGGGAGGAAAACCAAACGCCAGTTAGTGGATGCTTAACATAGGGTATATACTCAGTAGTTTAAGCACTTAACATATCTGACAAAAATCCGTTAGGAGACATGTCCTGTTTCCTGACCAACGAAACACCTCTCCACTTAATACTAATAAATATGCCGAGTATGAAGCCTAAATATATAATTTTCCCCTAACTTTCTGAGTATTTTCTCTGTGGATTCATTTGTATGAGTAAATATGTCGTGCCTAATAGGTAAAAACTTGCGTTTTCGGCTTAAATAGCAACGCTCTTCTTGCCGAATAGGGCAAGAGAAAATTTATGTATGCAACAATTTCACAAAAATTATTCTGAACCTAAGGAAAAAAATATATATCATTGTGTTTGTTTATTAAATTATTGTAAACTATTACAAAATCATTAATTTTTATATTAACATAAATGAAAAAATGTATCTTTAACTGTATAAAAGAAAATTTTAGAAAGGATTTAATTTTAAACGAGTTTTTGCTAATAACCAGATCTACCTATTCGGCACGACATATATATATATATATATATATATATATATATATATATATATATATACTAGCCTAGCTATTTGCACATTAAAATACAGAATTCAATAAAAAATTTAAATCCTGAATGAATCCTTCACCTGCCTCATAAGCGGCGCTCAGTGAATAGTAGCTTAATTTGGTGCTTTACTCAGGTTTGAAAGAGGTGACTCACTCCACACCTGAATTACCCATCCCGTCAACTATCGAACATTCAGCCAGGCAGAATTATCCGGTAATTTCCATAATGAGGCCTATTCATTAATTCTCCTTACGTAGCACTCCAAGAGGTGGGTGAGCTTATCTTAATATTGTGGAGAAAATGTGTAACAAAGGAGCCTTTTTATCGTTGATATATAGTTAATAGGGACACAGCCTAAATGTTTGTGTGTAGCTTCAAATAAAATCGCAGTGAACGATTGTAACTTATTCGAGGAATGGTCAGGGTTAGAACCCCTGGTCAAGCGCTCTCCTGCTATACGTCTCCTGCTATACGTCTCCTGCTATACGTCTACTGCTATACGTCTACTGCTATAAATGCTATGTTTGAGAATGATCACTGTATTGCATTTGCGTATTTCAATTATAAGGTTACGTAGGTTGTAATTAAGCATTTCCTCGTTCATATATTTGAAAGCTGTTTTGCAGCTGGGCAGCAAAGCGTAAAGTCTCTCACTGTTGCGTTTATTTGGGTGTCTGGTGAAATCCTCTTGTTAATACTCACTCCTGGAGCTTTTTTTTTTACTGTTTGCCATTTAAAGAATTTATTGGCGTATAATCTTCATGTAGCGTATTTTCACTTTTACACGTTCCAATTGCACTAATCAACTTCAATTTCCAACATCCATTTATTGCTCCATTTGAGCAGGTCATCTGCTTTTTTCACAGCTGACTTATAATTTCAAGAGGAAATTTTATGCGACATTTGGGTCCTTCTTTAGTGCCCTGAACATCGTCGTAGGTTGCTTTTCTAAATTGTGGTTAAGTTGGGAATTGTTCAAGCTACGGTGCTTTGACTTTTATTATTCGCCTAAATCTTCTTACCTGGGCTTTACAGTATCTTTTTATTTCCTACTTTGGCACAAGATTTTAGCATCACCTGCAAACGTATTCATATAGTGTGTATTTACCTAGCCGAGTTTGTAGGTTTTAAGCATCTGTTGTTATATATATATATATATATATATATATATACAGTGGTACCTCGGTTAACGATATTTTTCATTCCAGAATGCTGTTCAAGTGCCATTACCAAACGAATTTATCCCCATAAGGAATAATGTAAAATAGACTAGTCTTTTTAGACCCCCAAAAATACACTTACAAAAGCATTTAAAAAAATAAACTTACATAAAAGAGCGAGTTTGAGGACCATCGTTAACCGAGGTAAATGAGATTATATATATATATATATATATATATATATATATATATATATATATATATATATAAATCTCATTTACCAAACTTCGGCAGGCCAGGATTCAACCCCACGACGCATTGTCCCGCCTCAAGAGGCCACACAATGTTCATGTCACCCTACCATCTGAGCCATCGATCCTACAAACATGAGCCTAGCAAACTAGGTTTGTTTCATGTTGCGAGGACACTCGTGGCAGATGTATGGTCAAGGGTTAATTTCAGCCTCCTGTTTGAATACCCGCCTCCGCAAGCAGTCTATATAGCAATGAAACCACGAAACAAGTGGTTTTGAATCATTTACCAAACTGCGGCAGGCCAAAAATAAAAGAAATCGGACGATAAATAGCGGAGTTCATTTCTCAGCCATTAGACGTCTCTTATAACTCTTAAAAAGAAACTGATTACAGCGAACGGTTCGTAGGTTTTCTCAGTATTATTCAAGGTTTTTTACTATTACACTGTGCATTCTATGGTATAATTAACTATTTATGTGCTTAGAAATCTTAAAAAACATTATTTGCATTCAGTTCATAGGGGTCTGGAACGGATTAATCGTATTTACATACAATCCAATGGGGAAATTTGGTTCGGGTCACGACCAAATCGGGTCGCGACCAGAATTTTGGAACAAATTATGGTCGCGACCAGAAGTTCCACTGTATGTATATAAGTATATATATTATTGTATCCACGAACGAGTGGTATTGATCAATAACAACACTGCGACTAGCCAAGGATTCGAACCCATGTTGTTTTGGCCTGCCTCATGGTGAGCGAAATCCAAATGATGCTCTAACCCACATGACCACCATAGAATGATAGCTCTAGGCTATCAAAAAAAGTATTTAAAAATTCACGGACTGTCAGAAGCATCCTGATAAAGAATGCACCCTAACAACGTGTTGGTGGTGTCTACAGAGTTGGTTGCAACGGTTGCAGACTCTCCTATTTGGGACAAATGGGAAAATCATTGGAGGTGAGAATGTCCCAGCACCGTTATTCGATACGTATAGCACAGGAGTCGAACGCGATTTTCAACCATATTAGAGCTTGTAATAACCCGGCAAATTGGCGGGAAGCAAGAGTCATCTTCCCTTGTTCCTCTTGGCTTGAAAGGAATATTGTAGAATCGGCAATTATTAGATGCGTTTTTAGTTGAGGCAATAGTACACAGTCTAAAATTGGGTTCTTATATGAATGCATTAGACTGTCCTAAATATAGTGCCACACTGAGGAATTAAGGCCTATTTTTCCTGCAGTTTCTGAAGGTTGAACCAGAGTTTGCTTCAGAATTATGTGGGTTGAATATCTGTGGTTGTCTTTCTTGTTATTGCAGATGCCTTCCCCTTTAAATGAGTTTATATTAATAAGCCCCGTTTCCTTTACATAATTTTTAGAAGTCTCCTCTCTAAATGTTATAGTTTTCTCGTCACTTTAAATGGACACATTGTCCTTTGAAAGGATACCCTATAATTGCCAGAGACTTCTGTATCATTGACAATATATTTGTGTGTGTAAAGTTATTGATGTCATATCGGAATATAATTGCCACCTTAATTTCGTTTAGGCTATTAAAATATCAATGCTTGTGGAATTTTTCTAATGCTATAATATTCATCCTTCAGGCTGTGGACACTGTTGTGCCTGGGGGCACTTCCTGTACCCTCCTCTCTCCCTCCCTCACTCACTCCAGTGAAGACGGTCTTCTGGGAACGTACTTGCTTGGACATCCTCCTCTTTTCTGCAATTTTGCAAGCTCCTGATGGTGTTGATTGCAACACGAAAGGCCTGGAGCTATCATTCTACTCCCCCAGTGGCTGTTTTGCATCCTGTATCGCTTGGTTTGCGATATTTGCATAATATATATATATATATATATATATATATATATATATATATATGTCGTGCCGATTAGGTAAAACTGGTCAATTAGCAAGAACTCATCTAAAATTAAGTCCTTTCTAAAAATTTCTCTTATACGTTTAAAGATATATTTTTTTCATTTATGTTAATGTAAGAATTTATAATTTTGTACCAAGAGAAACTTTGAAAACCTACCTAACCTTATTACAACAAGCGCAATTTAATTTAGCCTAACCCAACTAAATATATTTTAGATACGTTAACATTAATTTAATAATAAACAAACACAATGAAATATATTTTCTTCGTTATGTTCAGAATGATTTTGGCGAAATTATTGCATACACAAATTTTCACTTGTCTTATATGGCAAGGTGAGCGTTGCTATTTAAGCCAAAATCGCAAGTTTTACCTAATCGGCACGACATACATGCATACATATATATATATATATATATATATATATATATATATATATATATATATATATATATATACACACTATTTGTGAATGGTTCTATCCTATTCGATCGTCCTATTACTCCCTAGCATCTCCCTGACTTAAAAAGCTTGAATTTATCGCTCCTGGTCCTTCCCATGCTGTATAGTCAGCGTTTGTCCACCTTGTCTGTCTCTCAAATCATTTTGTATGCAGCAGTGTTTTAATAGGGAAGTGGGAAGTCTTGATGCTAGTGAGTGACTTTTGATCAGAGGAATTGGAGGTAACCTTTCCGTTCTTGGTTGAAACCAGGTTACTTGTCACTCCACTGGCAGTATATGGACTATAATCATATTTATGTCGCATTCGTGTTTCCACCTGTTATATGCTCTTTGAGTAATGCGAGATCAAGTTCTTTGTCTTTTTAACAAAGTCTTTTACCCTTATTTCGGATACCAAACCGTTGGCATATCTTCGTACTTTCTCTAGGAATTTTGTCGTACTTCCATTTCTTATATCCTCAGTGATTCTGGGACTTTTATTTTATATTTGCTGGGTTTTAATTTTATTAACCCCATTTTATACCATATCTTTAGCCTTATTTCATGGTCCTATAATATTCTGCAGTCTTCACGAATATTGATATGCAGGCGTCTGTCTCCTTCCCCTCCCCGTTAGGTAATTTATGCATGCTAAAACAGAAAGTGATCAAGGAAATGAGCCTAACGGACTACATAAGTTGTACCTGCCTATCTAATAATTTCATCTCTATGATCGTTTTCTGTCATTAAGGTGTTTCCTCTTGCTAATTCCCTGCTCTTCGTTCCAGACTGTAATTCTTGTTTGAGTAGTATCATGAGCGTTCTTGCTATCTAGTACACAGTTCAGTCACCGTTCTCATCCTTGCTTAATTCATATCAGTCTCGTCCTAAATCTATTTTAAATTTATGAGGCTTTGGTTTTTTTTTATTCCTGAATTCATTTTGGTTTACGATGAAGTTTATATTCGCAAAATGTTCCCTTAATCTATTCCATATTTGGATTTATATTTAGTTATATATCCTTTTTTATATAGCCTTGTGATTAAATTGCCTCTCTGCTTTCTTCCAAATTTCAAGACATTTGTTCTTTTCTCTCCTTGTCGCTGTACTTTTTGGTATTGATTGTTATTTGCACTTTCCCCATTCTGCCATTTCTAAGTTTTATACCCTCATTATGATGATTGAACCATAGATTCTTTTCACGTCTTTTTTTTTTTTTGTACATTTGATAAAATTGTGTAATACTTTCCAATATCTTCAGGTGAAGTTCATAATTTGATATAAAATTTGTTTATTGATCGAAGCAACCCACTCTGTCCCAAGAACTTTCATATACATTCATAATCACTTATGTATGCCAGTCACATGGTGTGTGTGTGTGTATTGTTTTATAGTTTACCTGAGTGTTTTTTCCGCTTGGTCTTGGACACCTTTCTTTTAGGGCTGAATGTTGTAAGGGAAGGAAATAGTGGGAACTGGGTGTGAAGGAGTTAGTAGTATTTGGGTTAAATGGGTTTGTTGGTTAAATTGGGTTGCTCTGGCTGTATTACCGAGAGTTGTTGGTAGATGCGGTTATATATAAGAGGGGGACTAGTTATATGGGAGTTAAAGTTGTTTGGAGGTGGTGTTAACTGTTATACCCATCGGCTCATCCTAGTTTTTTTTCTTTATCTTTTCTCTCCTCCTGTTGTCTGTATTGCACTTACCAACCATCATTTCTCACTTCAGAGAGACCTTATAAAAATGCGTTGTATCAGCAAGGCAAGAGTTTTCACCGAGCACTATCTCCTATTCTCTCATTTTTTTTCACAACTCTCTCCGTCAACTTGTTTCTTAATCTTGAAGCTGCATTTTATGAGGCCATTTGCCTTCGTCTTTCTATTTCATTTTGAATTTCCTGGATATTTGCTTTGATTGCCAGTCCCTTGCTTGTTCACCTGTTCTTTCAATGAAAGGATCGTCACAAAGCCTTATGTCTCGAATTTACTTCTTCCAGTCTTGTGACTTGAATTATTTCGCTTCGTTGTTGTATTTTAAGTTGTAATGTAAATGAATCTTTGCTCGTCACGTTACTCGTTCTCTATTTACTTCAATGCAGCAATTTGTTATCTACTAACGTATATATGCATTTAGATGCTAAACAATTACAAACAGTCGATCTTAACAATGCAGTACAAGCCACATGGGGATGAAAATATTTAGCTCAGGATCTTTCGCACTCGTGCGTCGTCAGGAGCTATGCAATGTTGCAAGACAGCAACAGGTAGGAGGGGAAATTTTCTGAGGTAAGGCAGAAGGTATCAGTGGCAGCCCATGTCGCAGTGTGCGGGCGTCGGTGGTGATATGGGCTGCTACTGATACCTTCTCCCTTGCTTCAGAGAATTTCCCCTCCTACCTGTTGCTGTCTTGTAACACTGCATAGTTCCTAACGACGCACCCGAGATCGGAAGATCATGAGCTAAAGATTTCTGTCCCCATGTGGCTCGTTCTGCAAGTAGTTAGATATATACCGTATTATCTGTATTTCTCTTAACTCTTTACCCCTCTGTTTCAACTGCCTCATGTGTGTAATTTCTCTTGCCCTCATTCTGGGATGATGGAGATATCTTAAAAAATTACATTTCTCTTACATATGGAATAGGCTATCCTGAGGGATGGTAATTTACAAGTGATAGTAACTCCATCTCTGCTGGGAAGAAACCTCTGAAGCTTGAGTAGCTGATGAACCCTTGCTAGGATACTCTCATTACTTAGGATACTATCATTACTCAGGATACTATCATTACTTAGGATAATATCATTACTTAGGATACTCTCACAGCCCAGCCTGACACATTTCAACACCTTGTATGAGCCCCGTTCTGCGTTATGGAATGTGACAGTGGAAAATAGGTTTGCTGGCTTTGTGTTGCTATCACATAGCAGCTGATGTTTTAGAAAAGGTGGGAAGAGAGAGAGAGAGAGAGAGAGAGAGAGAGAGAGAGAGAGAGAGAGAGAGAGAGAGAGAGAGAGAGAGAGAGAGAGAGAGAATCAACTTTTCCATTAAGAGGTACTTTACCTCACTGACATAACGGTCGTTGAGTATTTTTCAGTAATACCGCAGAAAGCGGATCAATGTCTAGCAAACATGTCTATCCTACTTGGTGCTTCCAACAAGAAACTTCCTCCATGGCATCAGAGGACTGCCCATCCCAACATCCCAGACAGTCAGTAAACTTGCCATGTGCTGGAGGTTCAGGGATTACCATCTTGATAAACGAGTGAAGAACACATTTTGATAAATTTTGGAACCGGCAAAACAAGTGAAGAGTAAGACATATGAGACAGTTGGGTATCTTTATTGTTGAAACGTTTCGCCTACGCGGTAATAATCTTCAGTCAAATACAGAAAATGGATGAAGGCAGCAGAAGTGACGAGGTGAAGATGGTGTAATAATCAGTCCATCAACCTTGTAGAAATAGCTTGAGGTTATCAGTCCCTCGGCCTGTAGAAGAGTTCAGCTCCATGGACTGGAACAGTATGAAGCTGAAACATGAGAATGGAGTCTTAAATACTGTTGAGGTGAGGTGGAAGATCTCGAAGACGTTGTACATGTGTCCTACTCATCAACTTTTCGGTATTTTATACCACTTTCAACAACAAAACAAGTGAAGTGTTAATTCCATAAGTGAGACAGACCCTTTGCTTGCTACATGGGCTAACAATGAATTAGTGACGAATATCTCCAGCACCATACATGCGACATAATCTATCTGGTAATGACCTCCACTGTTTACCTGGTATCGTTTAATCGCTGCTGTCTACCGGCAATGTCAACCAGGCAGCGTTTGTTTGGGGCCATCCACCCCACATCTATTCTGCTCCAGCTGTTTTACAGCACGGACCCGGGATCGTCCGTCAGGAATTACCTAGTACAATATATCGATTCTCTCTACCCAGTACTGTCGACGTGGAACTGTTTCCACGGAATAATCTAACTGGCACTGTCTACCAATCATTATTTGTTAGGTAATCTTTCCATGGATGGAATTATCAGACATAATTATCCAGCATAATTAAAATAAAATCTGACTATCACCATCTCCATCTACCTAACTCTGGAAGGAGCAAATGTCACTAGATTAGGTGGATACTAGTTATCAATCACAATAATTCACTCAGGGACGAAACGTTGTCGTTAATAAAGATACCTGCTGCATCTACTTGTCATTTACATGCAATTCCAGTTCCTGCCCAGCTCTATCCAGAAGCACTTACCTGCAACATCTCGCCATTTCAGTATGGCTTAATAAAGCTCACCCTTGAGCAAAACGTAGTACAAAATAATTCTCATTACTCAGGATTTCCTTGACGATATCCTCGTTGCTAATTCAGTCTGACAGATTTCAGATGAATGTAACCCATCAGGTGTGATGTAAAATGATGGGGAAAACTGAGTTTCTATTCCCACTATAAACCTGTCATATAGAATAGGGAAGCAGCACACTTCTGATGCATCCAGTTTTGCTAAAAATGTATAGGTTAGGTTAGGTAAGGTTTGTCAGGAAACAGTACAAGTATTTCCTGACGCGGGTCTTAGTCATATGACCCACAGCTGGAGCTTTTGGTCATCTGACCGAGGCCTTCCGCTGGCTTACCGGTCCACCCCTTAAAAAAATAGGGTTATATATTCGGATATATATGTATAGTTCTCTTCATTTCTCTGTCAGAAGTAATCATTGATAATTTTTCTCCACACTCCTCAGTTCATAGCATGTAAAGAGGTCGTTTTGATTAGTTGGGTAGCTACGGTTGACAGTTTGGTTGCTGTTCCACCTGCATTACATCCGAATAGAGAAAGAAATATATAGATATCAATAAACCCTCACTCCAGTAATGAGAATTATCATAACTGGTGATAACGGTAGGGTACAAAGCACATCCGTACTCAACCTGCCATGTTACAACCTAGCCCGTCCCACTGGAAGCTTGTTATTCATTGTTACCCAGCTCAGTGATGATTTATAAACCATGGTTTAAATTTGTCTTGGTGAGTTGAGCAGCATCAGTGACAATAGTGCGATAGGGAGAAATTCAAGTGAATTTCTTCTATTAAGTTTCAGCTTTGCATCTTAAGTAATCACGTATATGAGGTCTCTTGCTGTCAGCACATAGTTCTCTAACTCCACTCTCCTGATCCCCTCTTGATGGAGCTTTTTCTCATTCTTTTCTCATTCTACCCAGTACATTCCATCTAACAGCATCTAGAAAGCACGGTTTATCCCTCAGCATCAACCTGGCACCATCTACCCAGCACCATTTATCATGCATCAGCAGAATCCACATGAATCTTTTACCCGGCATGGTGTCTGCAGTTCCATCTATTCAACAGCTTCTCTCTGGAACCATGCGATGGTTTAAATCGGTAGGCAAAAGTAATACTAACCCATTAGTGTTGGCTCGGGCTGTGACTTCTACCACCCACTACAAGATTACTGAAATTGTATTGCACGAAGTAATACGAAACTTCAAATGCAATTCTTATTTCCAGTGTTTGTTAAGCTGGAATAAGGGATAAGCGCATAACAGCTGCGTGTAAGCGCATCTGGTTGTAAGAGAAGAATAAATTTTTCAAAATGACTGAATGAAGGGAACACTTGCACCCGCTGGTCACTCACAAACACCACTATTGCCTTTGCCTTGACAGCACCTTTGTATTCAGGTCTCGCATCATAGCTAACAACATTTGAATGATGTCTGCCATGGCGTTCACAAAAATGCTGGTAATATTTATGTTCAGACAGTGTTTTGCAGTAAACATGTTGATTGATTCTCCAGCCAGCCAGAACCTGTCTAAAAACAAAAAAACAAAAACATGCTGTGTTTAAAGAGAGAAAGCTAAAACACTATTCCGAACGTTTGCACAAACAGAGCTTCCTATTAAACAACAATTACTGTATTATTGGGATTAGTAGAGTACAACACTTACTGTTTCCTCTATCAGTGGTATTCAGCACAGACAAGATGATGAATCAGACACATACGCAATATCTGGGTATCTTTACTTGTAGACGTTTCGCCCTCCAGTGGCTTTATCATTATCAATACAATACCTGGACATAATATGAAGACTAGAAATATATATATATATATATATATATATATATATATAATATACATATTTACAGCAGACAGTGGAAGATGAGGTAATCAGTCCCTCGGCATAGGAGAAGGAGATCATATATTTATAAAAGATTTCTTCAGAGTTTAGTCAAGAACAGAGCCTCCGACGTCAGATCTGTTCACCACACCAGTACATCTCACGTGAACATTAAAAATCATAATTGAACACGGTGTAAATTACATACACTATCATCTGAATTGTACGTACATCTGCATTTTCAATTCGATGTACAATTTCATTCGTCATGAATCTCTCTCTGCCCAACCAGGGACCTCCCTGCCAACATTATCCTCTCTGCCTAGCCACGATCCTCCCTGCCAATATTATCCTCTCTCTGTGCCTATCTAGGAACCTCCCTACCAACATTATCCTCTCTGCCTAGCCACGATCCTCCCTGCCAATATTATCCTCTCTCTGTGCCTATCTAGGAACCTCCCTACCAACATTATTCTGTCTCTGCATAATCACCAACTTCCTTTGCCACCATGACCCACTCTACCTAGTTAGGAACCACCCTACCACCATAATTGGTTCTCAGCCTAGCTAGGAACCTCCCTGCCTCTATGACACACACTCTCTACCCAGGATCTCATTGCCACCATGACGTACAGTCTGGTTAGAAACCTCTCTACCACCATAACTCGTTCTCTGCCTAGCCAGGAGCCTTCCAGTAATGAGAGAGGTTCTTATTACGGATTGCCATAGTGAACGAATGCTTAAATCTAGTATTGAGGAAGTTAAGGCCGAGAACTTTAGCAGAGGCGTGAGGCTCCCGGGAAGGGCAAGTTTTAATTTTTCACTGAATGACATCCATAAGGTCACTTGGAGTGGTGACTATCTGCTGGCGTGCCAATATCAGGTCACCTGAGTGATGTTTTCTGCCGCTACGACAGACCCCCATTCAGAATTTCTTATGTCAGTTTCCACTGATAAGTTTGAGCAGGAATACAACCTGAACATGTAATGTGATGAAGTATGCTGATGTGATGCTAATGTGATGAAGTATGCTGATGTGATGCTAATGTGATGAAGTATGCTGATGTGATGCTAATGTGAGTGACGATGAGGAGAATGAAAATATCTTGTGGTTTATATACTCTTTTGGATGATATATTTTGGTTAGTATATAATGCTAGCAGGAAATGTGATCAGGAAATAGTTAACGGGTTTAAAGTTTAATTATGTTAATAATTATTATTTTAATTATAATAATTTTAATAATTATTTTAATTAGAATAATTTTAATTACAATTTGAGCGAATATTTTTCAAGTGGGTTTGGGTTCGACAGGCCTACTTGCCAAGTATAGGCCGGTAGGCCTGCTGCAGTGTTCCTCCTTTTTTATGTTCTCCAGCTGCTTCACGAAACCAGTTTGATTAAACTGGCACACGATAACTCACACAACCTAACATAGAGAGATTGTTTCCTGTGAGGAAAACCACACATCAGCATTTTAAGTTTACCGTTGACTAGAAAAGTAATTTACCAACTATTGCACAGAATCCAACAAAATTTGTGCCTACACAGCCTAAACCCATGATATTTTCCATCCATTTCATCCCATACATCAACCATTGAAAATTGATGCTGTTCACGATTGTTATATTTAAACGAAAATTTGTGAGAAAGCAAACGAAAAATGTTGCATAGAATGTTTCGAAAACTAGGAAAGTCTTTCCTAGTTAAACTTAAAAACACCATAAAATATCTGATTAATATTTTTCCAACTTATTTTCTCATTTACATTCTATTTAAAATTCTCTACAATCCGGTAAGAAATAAATATTTTATTTTAATTAAAAAATATCCGATTAAATAAAATTGGAGAAAAATACAAATTGACACTCAAACAGCCCAGAATTAATAATGAATAAAAATAATTCTTACCAAGATAAACCAGCATTTAGAGTTTGAAGCTGATCACATGAGGCATTCCCTAGTTATTACCTGGTAACACCATTTCCTTAATAATATTGACTTGAAATTTACACAGCTCAAAGTTAATGACAGGTTGTGTTTTAATAAAGTTCACAAATGGAAAAAAATTAATTGACCTAAAACCTAAAGCTAGTGAAATAACTAATGCATAAATTGTGCCCAGACCATTATCTCTGTGCCTGTGCAACTCGGTAAATTTCCATCAAATTTCTCACTTTTAGTGTCATTACTTTCAGAAAAAACATTATCTGAAGCCGATCAGACAATGGATTCTCCAGTAAATGACCAGATTCCAAGTTTTATTTTAGCTATTTCAGTAATATTCAAATTTGCACCTATTCTCACTAAACTTATGGATCATCATACTTATAAAATACATCGTCAATATTTTGAAGCCAATCAAAAGTATCATTCTTTACTAATTGAAAAAAAAACTGAATATCACTATTTATTCAATATAATTGGCAAATTGGGTCGTATGGCAGTCAGTGGCAGTGTGAGTTTTGTGTACAGAACACCACACCAGTGGTGAAAATTTGAAGCCGATCAGGTGAGTCATTCTCCAGTTATGTCACGGATTCCATAGATTCCAAGTGTTTTTTTTTTTGTCTTTTTACTACAACACACAAACGAAACTTAATAGTTACTACCTTTTTTTTACTGGCCCTAAGATGCATCAGTCATTAAATATTGAAGCCGTTCGGAAGAGGTAAACTAGAAATTATTAAACGTGGTTTAACGGAAATAAAAAGTTCACACAATTTTGCACATAAAATGGTCAAATCTGCTCCTACGTTTCATCACTGGATGTCGAAACGTCAACAAAGAAAAAATATCCTTGCTTTATAAAGATATTGGGGTTACCCAATCATGTCATTAATCTCCCCAAGAAATTGGTTTCAAAATATCCTGACTCTTCACGTCACTAAGTTCCTTATATACACTCAGTGACTACTTTATTAGGTGCCTTTCTAGTACTGAGCAGGGCCTCCCTTTCTCCCCAGAACGGCCTAAATTCTTCGTGGCACATGTGTCTAATTCATTATATTGTCGGTATTGAATACCATTGGAATAATTCTCAAAGCAATTGAAAAGGCAACATTACAGATATTAAAATACCAATAACCAAATACCTCATCGTTATTGCAGTGATGGAGGTCAGAATCAGGTGCGCACTAGGTATGATTTAAACACACGAGGGCATCAAAGTTAACCTTTTTTGTTTATTTTCTTAAAACAAAATAACATTTTGCATAAAAGATGTGTAGTCCCAGTTTCACCTCCTTAATTGTAATAGTAGCAGTAATAGTAGTGGTAGCAGTGTTAGTAGTAAGTGGTAGAAATTGGTACAGGTAGTAATATAGTAGTGGTTGTAAAAATATGTATTGTAGTTTTAGAGGTAAGACATTGGTGGTTGAAGAAATTATGTAATGGAAGAAGTAATAATTATCTTAGTTTAAGTAATAATAGTAATGGTAGTAAAAATAGTTGTAATAGCAGTAATAATTGCAAAAAAGCTGCAGTAGTAGCAGTAGTAATAGCGGTATTAGTACCAAGTAATAGTAGTAGTAGATTGAGATAAAGGAGAAAAAGCTGCTTTGGAAAAACCATCTTCCATCACACAATCCAAAGGACACAGAGGATACACAGGACACAAGAGGATACACAGGTCACAGAGGGTACACAGCACACAGAGGGTACACAGGACACACAGAGGAGCACTGCAATAGGCCTACTGGTTCAGGACAGACGTTGTCTCGAGTTCCTCTCTCAAGTGAGTTATTAGTAAATAACTAAAAGTTATTGAACGTATTGATCAGATGGAGACATAGCCACAATTATTGTAAATACTGATGAGGAAGAGGCATAACTGCAGTCCTTGAACATGTTGGTGAAGGCAACCCACAATTATGGAACATACTGATTGCGCATCATTATTAAGAAACGTCGCCACAATTATGAACATTCTGATCTTGAGGAGATATAACCAAAATTATTGTAAATACCGATTATTAAAAGATACACCATAATTATTGAACATACAGATCACGAAAGCACATAACCACAATCAATGGACATACAGATCATGAAAGCACACAGCCACAATTATTCAACGTACTGATCAAAAAGGAACATAATCACAATTATTGACCATAATGATCGAGTGGAGATGCATAATCACCGCCTTTTTGCTTTTTTTACGGCTGATACATTAGCCATGTGTTAAAAGCTGGCACCATTAATAAAGTATATGAGGAATAAATCCTTTAAAATATGATAATATTCTCATGAATATTTAAACGTGTCCATTTAGCTTGACGGAGACCACGTCCTCTTGTTCCTCAGTGATGCTGGTACTCGTTGCTGCCAAGCTTGTTTACAAGGGACTGGCTAGGCTAAGAGACTAAACATCTTCAAGCAATTTGTTAAATTAGACACATATGCAACACTTGGGTATCTTTATTGAGGAAACGTTTCGCCACACAGTGGCTTCATCAGTCCAATACAAAGAAGAAAGTAGTACTAAGAGGAGGAGTTTGAGGTAATCAGTCCCTCGGCCTGGAGTCGATGTGTTCAGTCCATCAATCTTAAAGTAAATACAACATAAGGCAAATAAAAGTTGCTTATATACTGTAGACAGGTGAGATGAAGCAGGAGGAGGCAGGTCATAGTGGTATCATCCACTAGTCGAAGTAGGTCCTTGTCCAAAGGTTTGGACAAATGTTGAAGAATCCGTTTGTATCAAGATCCCAAGAAGTTGCTGTGTCAGACAGGATGTAGATGAATGGTTCAGAGAACCGACAAGTTGGTAAATTAGGCACATATGCAACACTTGGGTATCTTTATTGAGGAAACGTTTCGCCACACAGTGGCTTCATCAGTCCACTTCGACTAGTGGATGATACCACTATGACCCCGCCTCCTCCTGCTTCATCTCACCTGTCTACAGTATATAAGCAACTTCTATTTGCCTTATGTTGTATTTACTTTAAGATTGATGGACTGAACACATCGACTCCAGGCCGAGGGACTGATTACCTCAAACTCCTCCTCTTAGTACTACTTTCTTCTTCGTATTGGACTGATGAAGCCACTGTGTTGCGAAACGTTTCCTCAATAAAGATACCCAAGTGTTGCATATGTGTCTAATTTAACAACTTGTCGGTTCTCTGAACCATTCATCTACATCTTCAAGCAAGGAAAATGGACTGAACACCTTCAAGCAAGGATAAGAGAATGAGAATCTTCAATAAAGGTTAGGGGACTAAACGTCTTCAGTCAAGGATAAAGGACTGAACATTGTCGATCAAAGCTAAGGGACTGACCATCTTCAATCAAGGCTAAAAGACTGCCCAATTTCAATCAAGGCTTAGGGACTGACCACCACCAGCCGAGGCTGATGGACAAAACACCTCAAATTTACGACTTCACTTCCCCTGTCCCCAGTTTTAAAATCACCTCTACATTCGGCTGAAGAAGCCTGCGGCGCTTGCGAAACGTTTCGGCAATAAAGATACCTAAATGTTGAACATGTTCATCTACTTGTCGTATTATTAATGTAATAATGGGCCAAGGAAACACTTCAATATGCCAACACGAGATTCACGATCTGAACTCACCCTATAGAAAAATGATGGCGGTTAAAAATCTCTTATAGCAACGTTATGTATACGAAGAAGCTGAAGATTGGGACACTTATGCAACATATGGGAAGCTTTACTGAAGAAACGTTTCGCCACAAAGTGGCTCCATCAGTCCAATACAAAGCAGAAAGGTATTGGACTGATAAAGCCACTGTGTGGCAAAACGTTTCTTCAATAAAGAT
The DNA here is from genome assembly GCA_009830355.1 of Cherax destructor. Lineage (NCBI taxonomy): Eukaryota > Metazoa > Arthropoda > Malacostraca > Decapoda > Parastacidae > Cherax > Cherax destructor. The sequence goes on along the minus strand of WNWK01002423.1, from coordinate 32,955 downwards.
TCCCATATGTTGCATAAGTGTCTCAATCTTCAACTTATCACATTCACAGAAGCGTTTGTGTGTGTGTACAAGGAGGCTGAAGAGGGTCCCAATAGGGGGTCGAAATATACACATCAATTAATCTCATGAGTTCTGTCTCAATTTCGGTTATTCATGAACACTAACAAGTGTAATGAATATATTAAACAAATTTCCTAAATTTGCTTGCAACAGATAAGTCAAATGTAGATATAAATCTAGATGTACTCCCGGTGTAGATGAATGGCTCAGAGAACCGACAAGTTGATAAATTAGACACACATATGCAACACTTGGGTATCTTTATTGAGGAAACGTTTCGCCACAGTGGAGAAACGTTTCCTCAATAAAGATAGCCAAGTGTTGCATATGTGTCTAATTTATCATGTACTCCCGGTAACCCTTTAAGACTTAGTTCCTAGGTCTTTTGTGTATACATATGCTATTGCATATGGATATCTGGTGCACAATAAACTAGCCAATTCGGCTGCAAAATTAAAATCACTATTTAAATATGCCTATGCTCTTATTCGCAATGACACTCCATATTTTCTTAGATTTATCTGACGGGTGTGGGTGGGTGCTAGTTAGACCTAACTAGCTTGTGCTACTAGAAATAACAAAAAGGCACAATACCGTGACTGGAACAATACACACACAACCCGCACATATAAAAAGAGAGGAGCTTGCGACGACGTTTCGGTCCGACTTGGACCATTTACAAAGTCTGATGCCGTGCTCCTTCCTTAAGTGAATGTGACCTGACCTAACTAGGTTGGGTCATTGGCTTAAGCCGGTAGGAGACTCTGACCTGCCTCGCATGGGCCAGTAGGCCTGCTGCAGTGTTCCTTCTTATGTTCTTAAATTTAACGACAAATAACTTGGCTGATGCAACAGCAACTTTCATACCAGGAATTTTGGTCCAAGGGGCTTGTTTTCGTATCAGGTGACAAGACTAACAATGTTATTAAATGTGAGTTAGTCATAAAGAGTTCCTGTTAGAGGAAATGTACATTATATCAGCATTAATATAAAAAAAATATACAGGTATATTTTGTAAGAGTAAATATGTTCTGTCGTGAAAATATGCCATCCACCTCCCGAGGTACACTGCCATCCAGCACTCGAAGGTACCATGCCATCCACCTCCCGAGGTACACTGCCATCCAGCACTCGAAGGTACCATGCCATCCACCTCCCGAGGTACACTGCCATCCAGCCTCGATGGTACCATGCCATCCACTTCCGAGACCTGCCATCAGCTCGAAGGTACCATGCCATCCACCTCCCGAGGTACACTGCCATCCACCTCCCGAGGTACACTGCCGTCCACCACCCGAGGTACCCTACCATCCTCCTCCCGAGATACACTGCCATCCAGCTCTCGAAGGTACCATGCCATCCACTTCCCGAGGTACACTGCCATCCAGCTCTCGAAGGTACCATGCCATCCACCTCCCGAGGTACACTGCCATCCACCTCCCGAGGTACACTGCCGTCCACCACCCGAGGTACCCTACCATCCTCCTCCCGAGATACACTGCCATCCAACTCTCGAAGGTACCATGCCATCCACTTCCCGAGGTACACTGCCATCCAGCTCTCGAAGGTACCATGCCATCCACCTCCCGAGGTACACTGCCGTCCACCACCCGAGGTACACTGCCGTCCACCTCCCGAGATACACTGCCGTCCACCTCCCGAGGTACCATGCCATCCACCTCCCGAGGTACACTGCCGTCCACCACCCGAGGTACCCTACCATCCTCCTCCCGAGATACACTGCCATCCAACTCTCGAAGGTACCATGCCATCCACTTCCCGAGGTACACTGCCATCCAGCTCTCGAAGGTACCATGCCATCCACCTCCCGAGGTACACTGCCATCCACCTCCCGAGGTACACTGCCGTCCACCTCCCGAGATACACTGCCGTCCACCTCCCGAAATACACTGCCGTCCACAACCCGAGGTATCCTACCATCCTCCTCCAGAGGTACGCTGGTGCCTAGATATTGTGGGCAATGCTAATTTTGGACAGCATCTCATTAAGAAGCCACACCGTAGTAAAACAAGATAATCTGTCCTTTTAAGAAGTTGTTTATCATTTTTTCGTGTGTGTCCCCAACAAAATAAGGACTGAACTATTGAAAAATAAACCATAAAGAGAAGGACGAATGGGAAAACTAGGTCATCGATAATTAAGAAAGGTTACAGGGAAGACCTATTAAACTATAGGCTGATCTCGCTGACAAACTTTGCGTCAAAAATTCTTAAAAAAACATAAACTAGATAACACATTTAGAACAAAAAATCAAGCTATCCAGTAGTTTACTTACAGATCAGGAGGAAAATGTACACAAAACTCTGGTAAACAACTGTAAATTACTAAAATCATACAGGACACAGATGGGTAAAATTCATTGATTTGAATTTCTAAAATGCCTTCAATAATGTCACATAAAAAATTCACCGGTGAATCGGCTCAGACAGCAACTTTGGCTTTGGCCATTCTTCGGTCCCTCATGTTCCACCACCACATCCTTCTTTACTACCACCATCACTACCTTCTCTACTACTATACAACCATATCCTTCTTCACTATCACCACCTCCACCACTACTATACCAACACCACTACCACATATCCTTCTCCACTACCACCATCACCACCTCCACTACTACTATCATTACTATCACCACATTCTTCCCGCTACCACCATCCCCACCGTCTCCACTACCACCATCCCCACTACTACCATCACCACTATCACCACATCCTTCTCCACTACTACCATCATCACTACTACCACATCCTTCTCCGCTACCACCATCTCCAATACCACCATCACCACTACTACCATCACCACTATCACCACATCCTTCTCCACTACTACCATCATCACTACCACCACATCCTTCTCCACTACTACCATCACCACTACCACCACATCCTTCTCCGCTACCACCATCTCCAATACCACTATCCCCACTACTACCATCACCACTATCACCACATCCTTCTCCACTACTACCATCATCACTACCACCACATCCTTCTCCACTACTACCATCACCACTATCACCACATCCTTCTCCGCTACCACCATCTCCAATACCACCATCACCACTACTACCATCACCACTACCACCACATCCTTCTCCGCTACCACTGCCACCACCACCAGCTTCTGCATCTCTTCCTCCACCTACTAATGCTGTACAAACAGAGTAATACGCCGCAAGTGCTGACGTCAACACCGTCCTTCTGTGTTGTAAATAGTGGCACTACTGAGACTCACTCTCCCTCATGCTTACTCATCCTCTCGTGTACACACCCATGAAAGCTGCCGCCAAACACACTCATTCAAAATCCAGTGCACCTAAGTCAATCACTGGCTACCCCTAGCACAAACAAACACAGACATACATACACAAACACACGTGCACACAACACGAACGTACATTAAGTAGCCGGGTCAGGAGCCGAGACTCGATCTCAGCAATCACAAATGGGAGAGAACAAATAGGGGAGCGCGCGCGCGCTCACTTCGACACAGTTCCACCCAAGAGACTGGTTAAAAAAACTAGAGGAGGACGCAGGAATAGGAGGGAAAGTACTGTATTGGATCAGGGAATACCTGTTAGGAAGGAAACAACGTGTCTGTCTGAGACGAGGTGTCAGAGTGGGTGCATGTGTCGAGTGGGGTTCCACAAGGGTCAGTCCTAGGTCCGGTGCTGTTTCTTGTATATGTGAATGATATGACGGAAGGGATAGAATCAGAGGTGTCCCTGTTAGCAGACGATGTGAAACTAACGAGGAGAATACAAGCAGAAGAGGATAAGGTAAGCCTACAAGGGGATTTGGACAGGCTGCAAGCCTGGTCTGACAAATGGCTCTTGGAGATTAACCCCAACAAGTGGAAAGTTATGAAGATTGGGAAAGGACAAAGGAGACCGCAGACGGAGTACAGCCTAAGAGGTCAAAAGCTGCAAAACTCACTGTAGGAAAAGGATCTTGGGATAAGCATTATATCGAGCACATCGCCTGAGGCGCACATCAACCAAATAACTGCTGCAGCATACGGGCGTCTGGCAAACCTGAGACTAGCGTTTCGACGTCTAGGTAAAGAGTCATTCACGACACTGTATACCGTGTATGTCAGGCCCTTATTAGAGTATGCAGCACCAGTATGGAACTCACCTGGCCAAACACGTCAGGAAATTAGAGAAAGTGCAAAGGTTTGCAACAAGACTAGTCCCTGAGGGACTTGTCCTCCGAGAAGAGGTTAAGAGAACTCAACCTGACAACAATGGAAGACAGGAGGGATAGGGGGACACAATAACAACATATAAAATGCTGAGATAAATTGACAGGGTGGAGAGGGACAGAATGTTTCAGAGATGTGACACATCAACAAGGGGTCACAAGTGGAGGTTGAAAACAAAGATGAGTCACAGGGCTGTTATGAAGTATTTCTTCAGCCATAGAATTGTCAGGAAGTGGAACAATCTGGAGAGTGAGGTAGTGGAGGCAGGATCCATACATAGCTTTAAGAAGAGGTATGATAAAGCTCATGGAGCAGGGAGTGGACCTAGTAGCGACCAGTGAAAAGGCCGGGCCAGGAGCTATGAATCGACCCCTGGAACCACAATTAGGTGAGCACACACACAAACAATATATAATATGTAGTGCCAAATAGGTAAAACTTGCGATTGTGGCTTAAATAGCAACGCGTTTCTTGCCGAATAAGGCAAGCGAAAATTTGCATATGCAATAATTTCGCAAAAATCATATATATATATATATATATATATATATATATATATATATATATATACACTTATATATATCATGAACACATTTAATTCTTTCTCAGGATGGTGTAGTTTCTCTTCCTTGTAGGTACACATTCATTTAACTCACGCCTCATAATTACTCACTTTCTCGCCAACACAGTTTCTACACACCTCATATGCTCGTCCATTAATTATGTCCCTACTTGGCTTTTAAGCTGAAGCAGAATCACACATTGTGTGTTACATACGCAATCAACCTCTCCGTCATCCTCCCTCTCTTCCAACATCCCTCTCTTTATCATCCCTCCTATTTGCCTCATCCTCCAATTCTCATGTAATAGTAACTCCAGGTCTGCTGGAAGGAAACCTTTGAAGCTCCTGTAGCTGATGAACCCTTAATGGGATTCTTGACGATATCCGCATTGCCCTATCAAAGTCTCCCAGCTCAGGATGAGCTATGTAACCATTATAAAAATGGGTACCAGCACGCTGCTGATTTATCCAATTTTACAAAATAAACAAACTCCATCTCTGTGTCGATTTCTCTCTCTATTTTACTTGCTTGCCTCCCACCCTTCCTCCGTCCATCAATCCCGGCACACTCACAGTGCACGACAGACAACCTGACGAAAAGAAAACTGTCATATAGTGAGATGTGAGGATGGATACAGGTAACAAGTAGATCTCTCATTCTGCTCTTGAGGTTTCTATGTATCCTACCTGGAAGCATAGAATTCTTTATTGAGATGTTTGCAGATGATGCTGAACTAATGAGAAAATTAGAAATGAAAGATAATTTTAAGATGAAGAGGGACATAGAAACTTTAAATAATTGTCAGACATTTGGCCACTGAATTTCATCCTTAATAAATGTGAAGTGACGGAGGCAGGAAGAGGAGGAGAGTGATATATAGCGAAATAAAACAGCTCCGAGAGAGAGAGAGAGAGAGAGAGAGAGAGAGAGAGAGAGAGAGTTGGAGCGTGTGTCACGCAGACCGTACCACCTCAGGTACACCAATAACTTTAACAACATTAGATGGATGGCCAGTGTAAGAAGATTCTAAAGGATGTTAAGCAAGGAATCTCTAAGTTTTTGTACGTTAGTTATACAGGATGACCAATATACTAGCCTCTTCGGTCGCAAAATCTAAACGTTAACGGGCACACTTGAAATATGCAGGTCATCCTGAAACGTACATGTCCTGAACTGTACATGTACATATGTCTCTTTTTCCACATCCTGTTAGTATTATCATACCATTTTTCAACGACAGTGTGTCTGTAAGCTCCGGACTCATAGGGCAGATTTCAGAACTTATTTTATTGCAACTTTCAAACTTCATGTCACGAAGGTGTACACACTTATAAAATTTCGCCCTCGTAACTTAGAATATTTCTTAGTACTTGGTAACAAATTTAGCGCAGTTACCCCTGCACATGACCACCTAACACTGGCTGAGTCATCAACATCTGAGCGCCGTGCATGACCAAGCAATATCATATTATAATACATAGTACCAACACGCTGATGATTAAGACATGTGCAACACTCAGATATCTTTGTCGAAACATTTCGCCTGCTTATCAAATTTCTTCAGTCGAATACAGGCGATTATAAAACTGGAGAGAGTAGAAGTGGAGAAGTAATTATTAAGGTGATCAGTCCCTCAGCCATATTATACGGTGATCAGTCCCTTAGAATAAGTTTGTTTTGCAAGCGAAACGTTTCGACAATGAAGACACCTAGGTATTGCACATGTGTCTTACTAACCACGCAGTACTGATTCAGTTTACAATCATCCATCGTACATGACCACGCAGTACTGGTTCGTTTAAAACCATCCATCGTACATGGATGGTTCAGTTTACAGTCATCGTATTTTATGACAGTGTTGGTTCGGTTTACAACCAACCGTCGTACATGACCACCCAGTATTGGTTTACAACCAACCGTCGTACATGACCACCCAGTACTGGTTTACAACCAACCGTCGTACATGACCACCCAGTATTGGTTTACAACCAACCGTCGTACATGACCACCCAGTACTGGTTTACAACCAACCGTCGTACATGACCACCCAGTACTGGTTTACAACCAACCGTCGTACATGACCACCCAGTACTGGTTTACAACCAACCGTCGTACATGACCACCCAGTACTGGTTTACAACCAACCGTCGTACATGACCACCCAGTACTGGTTTACAACCAACCGTCGTACATGACCACCCAGTACTGGTTCAGTTTATAATGAATCATCGTATTTCATGAGAGTACTGGTTCAGCGTACAGCCACCAGAGGTTTCTCTCAATACCCAACCATCCATAACCTAGCAACAACACTATCTCGGTCAAGGACTAACCCCTTAATCAACACTCACCCACCTACCTGCACTTTACACCCACCTACCTGCACTTTACACCCACCTACCTGCACTTTACACCCCTTACCTGCACTTTACACCCACTTACCTGCACTTTACACCCACTTACCTGCACTTTGCACCCACCTACCTGTACTTTGCACCCACCTACCTGCAGTAGCTTCCCTCATCTACTGCTCTCATGTGAAGGTTGTCTTAGCCATCTTTGTACATCTTTCTTACTCGGTCATCTCTGGGAACCACTGAGTTCTAATTGTCAACGTAGTTCATCTACAGGTAATTAAAGGTGTGTTCACGGATTCATAACTCCAGTGTCAAGTGACTGTCCCTCTACCAGCTCTCCCTCCCTTCATGACACACACGTCCTCCCTTCATCCAGGCTACACATGTCCTCCCGTCCTTCATACTACATAGCATGTCCTCCCTCCCTTTATACTACCCAGGATGCTTCCTTCCATACTACACAACTTTCTCTCCCCCCCTGTCCATACCACACAACAGTCCCTCCCTCCCTGACACAATGGACTCTCCCTCCTTAGCAAACGAGCCATCCTTACCTCCATAATACAAAATAAACCCTCCTTCCCAACCTTACAATGAGCCCTCCCTCCCACTCATCGAGCCCTCCCTCCCACTCATCGAGCAATCCCTCCTACACATCGAACAATTCCTCTCATTACCTCCATCCCTTCAACGCAATGAGAACTTTTCTTCGTCTCACAACTAAGCGGTCCCCTCCCTCCGTCTCTAATACACAAGGAGTTCCAAGAAGCTGGGGCACTACTAGTATGGCATTATGTTTCTTTTAAACAGGGGAGTTTAACTCCAACTCCAGTGAGCAAGAGGATGCTGCTTGATCAGTTACGGATCAATATTGAACAATACCGTATCAGGAGACACTTGTCCTGTTTTCAAATTAAACAAACATTGTTCTTCACCTTTTCTTCAAGCTTCCAGCAAAGAATTACTTACTTTTTCACTTGCCCCATCGTCTCACTTTCTTCCTCCTCCCAGTGTTGTCTATATACTTACTAAAGTTTCTTCTTCCATTTCTAACCTTTCTCTTGAGGTTTTGCATGTGTTTCTTATATTGTCGGCCATATTGGACGTGAAACCGCACTGGCATTCACTTACGCAAACTGCAAATGTATATGAGATTTATTTAATTTCATTAAGCCTCTGCAATAGTTACTGATTACTGTGCTGTTGAATGTAATCTGTAAGATTATAAACACAATCTAGCATCCCACATGTTCCCCAAGATCGTGAAAGATTAAGAATCAATAGAAAAAATTCTTTGACTGGATGTGCCTTGATGCTGGTGAAGGACTCTTGGTGCAAGGATTTGGAGCTACCTTTTATTTCCTCTGATCAGACCTGCTGCCTCCCACTCTCAATAATCGTGAAGGTCAAATTGGGAAGTTTGCATGAGGGATTTGGCAGCTGCAAATTCCTTTATTCCTGTATCCGCATGAGGGGTGTCTGTGGTGATAACCGATACTGATATCCTCTGGACAATGTCCTTCCAGCTTCTGGTGGAACAAAGAGCCGTGACATCAAAGTTAATATGCTGTTCCTGAATATGCTGTTCCTGTTCTAGAGTGTGCTCAGTTATTCCTTGGTAATGCAGCAAGTGTAACTAGGAACATGAAGTAGGCTAGGTTTCAAGACCACTGAAAACCTTCCTGGAACTGTGGTGAAGGTGTTCGTGGTGGAGAATGAGGCTAATCTCCGGTCTATCACTGTCGTTCCAGTGGCTAATGGAGCACACTGCCGAGAGTTCACGGTCAAGCGTAAACCTTGAAAAAACGTTGACAATGGTAAATATATTGTTAATGTGTTCCTGTGAACAGACTGAGGGCCAGGGACAAATATTTTCACCACTGCCTGTGTTCTTCTGAGGATTAACCACAAACTCACGGCTGTTACAACAGCCAATTGAAGGACACAGACTTTGGTCTTCACCATGGGCACCATTGTACAGATGGACAGATAAAATTACAGCTTGCCAAAATCCTCTCGCTCAGCCAGGTTTTCGACTTGACCTTCACAGTTGTTGACATGTTCAGGTCACTCGCACCTTTAAATACGATCCTCACTCCGCCTATGTATGTATTGTTTATAAGCTTGAAAGCCCGGTCCATGACCAGGCCTTGCGCTGGATCAAGGCCTTATCAACCAGGCTATTACTGCTGGTCGCACGTAAACCAACGTACGAACAACAGCCCGGCTGGTCAGGTGCTGACTTTAGGTGTCTGTCCTTACTGCCTCTGTGTTGATGTTTTTGCAGTTTGAAGGGATTTTACACAACTTCTACCCACTAAATATATTCACCAAACTCTATTTTCTTTTAATATACATCTACAGTCTTCACATTATGTCCTTATATTGATAAATCCACTGGATGGCGTAAAGTCTGCAACTTTAAGATACCCAGATGTAGCACTTGTGTCCAGTTCTTCATCTCGATACTCTGTTCCTGTTATAAAACTGTTTTATCTGTTAACGTAATAAGGCTGAAGATCATACTTCCTCCCACACACGTGTACCCAGACACTTCCTACACACATGTGTATATAGGCACTTCCTACACACATGTGCATCCAGGCACTTCCTACCTCACATGTGCACCCAGGCACTTCCCACCAAACATGTGCACCCAGGCACCTCCCACCAAACATGTGCACCCAGGCACCTCCCACCAAACATGTGCACCCAGGCACCTCCCATCAAATACGTGCACCTGCGCACATACACATACTATGCAAGACAAGCCACGGGGGGGGGGGTGGAAATCTTTAGCTCAAGTACTTTCACACTTCTCAGTGCGTCATCAGGAGCTATGCAATGTTGAAAAGGTAGCAACAGGAGAAAAGAGGGGAAGTTTTCTCAGAGAATAGTACCGTGAGTGACTCCCGCCAGCGTCTTTCTCAGAAAATTTGCACAGCTCTTGATGACGCACTGAGAAGTGTGAAAGTACTTGACCTAAAGATTCCCCCCCCCGTGGCTTGTCTTGCATTGTTAAGATCGCCTGTCTGCGATTGTTTGCAATACACATACAAATCAAGAGAAACGATGACACACAAGAAATGGCCGTAGTATACAAGATAACGAAGGTAGACTCAAGACTGCAACATCCGACGCTGCACTAAGATATCGACAAGGTGAATACAAAAGATATCGACAAGGTGAATACAAAAGATATCGACAAGGTGAATACAAAAGATATCGACAAGGTGAATACAAAAGATATCGACAAGGTGAATACAGAGAGTGGCTGGGAACGAGAGGTAATCAGGTTTTATTCAAAGAGGGAGAGAGTAGCTCGTAATTCCTTGCAATAAGGAAACCTCCAGTTCCTTACATCAAGTTACCTCCAGTTCCTTACATCAAGTTACCTCCAGTTCCTTACATCAAGTTACCTCCAGTTCCTTACATCAAGTTACCTCCAGTTCCTTACATCAAGGATACCTCCAGTTCCTTACATCAAGTTACCTCCAGTTCCACTCATTACAGTCTAAGTTACCTCCAGTTCCTTACATCAAGTTACCTCCAGTTCCTTACATCAAGTTACCTCCAGTTCCTTACATCAAGATATACCTCCAGTTCCTTACATCAAGTTACCTCCAGTTCCTTACATCAAGTTACCTCCAGTTCCTTACATCAAGTTACCTCCAGTTCCTTACATCAAGAATACCTCCAGTTCCTTACATCAAGGATACCTCTAGCTACCTTACATCAAGGATACCTCCAGCTCCTTACATCAAGGATACCTCCAGTTCCTTACATCAAGGATACCTCCAGCTCCTTACATCAAGGATACCTCTAGCTACCTTACATCAAGGATACCTCTAGCTACCTTACATCAAGGATACCTCCAGCTCCTTACATCAAGGATACCTCCAGTTCCTTACATCAAGGATACCTCCAGCTCCTTACATCAAGGATACCTCTAGCTACCTTACATCAAGGATACCTCCAGCTCCTTACATCAAGGATACCTCCAGTTCCTTACATCAAGGATACCTCCAGCTCCTTACATCAAGGATACCTCTAGCTACCTTACATCAAGGATACCTCTAGCTACCTTACATCAAGGATACCTCCAGTTCCTTACATCAAGGATACCTCCAGTTCCTTACATCAAGGATACCTCCAGCTCCTTACATCAAGGATACCTCTAGCTACCTTACATCAAGGATACCTCCAGTTACACCAAGAATACCTCTGTGGCGAAGGAAGTCAAGAGAAAAACACGCACGCATGCATAAACTCCTTGCATAATTCCCTTTGAAAATAAAGTAAAATCTTGGAGTGTCGAATGTATCTCAGTGGTCAAGCAATATGCAGTATATATATATATATAATTCATGTTAAGCGCTAAACCTATTTGGGTTATTCAGCGCAATACTTTGTGGAGGTTTGATCCTCCGTCTGCTGGGCGCGAGACAGACACGCTCTCTATTTGTACTCACCTATCCTTTCAAGCAATATGCAAAAGGATGAGTACAGGAGAGGGAGTTTGATCCCTGAAACACGGGGAGTTCAGTTAGGCACAAAAGCACACACGCATGCTCGCACGCGCACACAACACACTTCCAAAACAAAGCCATCCACTTCCCCCGTGCTCCTCTAGTCCCCCTCAAACCAACAATGCCCCTTCCTTTCCCCTGCCCGCAGCAACAGTGCACCGGGTCCCCAATTAAAGATATTTTAGAGGCCGTTGTGGAGTGTGGGTGCTCGTTACGCCTCCATAGAGCGCTACCTGACCGGCTGCCAGTCGCTTTTTCAATTGAGGGTTGTCTTTCTCTCCGCCGCCCTTGTTCGTTACTGGCCTGGAGAGTGCTAGAGACCAGGCCGCTAGGGGGCTTCATGCTGGGATTGTCAGGGAGGGTGTAGAGCTTGGCTGGCTGGCTAGCAGGCAGGCTATCTGGCGGGCAGGCAGTTTATCTGGCTGGATGGCTGGCTGGCTGGCACGTTATCTGGCTGGCTAACTGGCTGGCTGACTGGCTGAGAGGTTATCTGATTGGCTGGCTGGCAGGCAAGTTATCTGACTGTCAGGTAGATAAGCTGGCTGACTGATAAGCAGGTTATCTGGGTGGCTGACAGGCAGGTTGTTTGGATAGTTGTCTGACTAGTTAACTAGCAGATAGCCTGGCTGGCAAGCTGACTGGCAATTTGCCATTAGCCAAATTAAAGAGGCTACAATACTCACCTAAACACGTACCTACAACATTCATTCAAACTTTGTGTGATAACATTCAATCAAATTTGGCTTGGCCACAACATTCAGTCAGACTTGGCTTGGCCACAACATTCAGTCAGTCTTGGCGTGGCCACAACATTCAGTCAGACTTGGCTTGGCCACAACATTCAGTCAGTCTTGGCGTGGCCACAACATTCAGTCAGTCTTGGCGTGGCCACAACATTCAGTCAGTCTTGGCGTGGCCACAACATTCAGACTTGGTGTGACTCACCAAATACAATCACCAGGCCAACACTCTTGCCACTGCACCTTACTTGTCTTATTTCATAGCTAAAAAAAAAAAAAGATCCTGCGTGAGGAAAAAAGTACTTATTAATATAGTTTCAATACTGCATTAAAGTGTCAATTTAACTGGAATTATATATCTCGATTTAACTGAAATTACACTGGGAACAGAGTGTGAAGAGGAAAAACAAAAGGTTATGTAATAAAAAAGTGATAGAAATGGGAAGAAGAATTTAAAGGGGGAGATGGAAAAGGTAGGAGAATATAGACAGATGGAAAGAGGTGGAGGCTTTAGAAACGTAGAGAGGGAAGGAGAATACATAGATGGTAAAAAAATGGAGAATTGGAGAATATCAAGATGAAAAGGGAAGGGGAAAGCAAAGATAAAAAAAAATAAAGTAGAAGGCAAAGACGACAAAGGAAGGAAAAGGCATAGATACAGGAACGGTAGAAGGCAGAAAGGAAGAGAAAAAGAGAGATTCTTTTCTGAAACGATGTATGTTTTTAACATTAGTTACATTTGAAATGCAAAGTAAATATCGATTTAAAATTGGTAGTATAAAAGAGAACGCAATTTTCTAACATGTAGGATGCATTTCTAACAACATATTTAACGTTAGATCTGAAGGGAACTTAAGCTAGCTAGTGAACTAGTTTCTTAAAGGAGCAAATGAGGATTAGCCTGTGAGCTACTTTGCTGATAAAATGTGGGAGCGAGCTAATGAACCAGCGTGCTAATCAAACAAGGGAGCCAGCCAGTGAACCAGCGTACTAATCAAAGAAGTGAGACAGCCAGTGAACCAACGTTCTAATCAAACAAGGGATACAGTCAGTGAACCAGCATGTTAATCAGACAAGGTAGACAATCAACTTGCTAATCAAACAAGGGAGCCAAACGGCGTGCTAATAAAACAAGGAAGACAACAGGCATGCTAATAAAACAAGGAAACAAGCGTGCTAATAAAACAAGGGAGCCAGCCAGTGTGCTAATCAAACAAGGGAGCCAGCCAGTGTGCTAATCAAACAAGGGAGGCAGCCAGTGTGCTAATCAAACAAGGGAGGCAGCCAGTGTGCTAATCAAACAACGGAGCCTGCCAGTGTGCTAATCAAACAAGGGAGCCAACCAGCATGCTAATCAAACAATGGAGACAGCCAATGAACCAGCATGCTAATCAAACAAGATAGCCAGCCAGTAAACCAGCACGTCAATCAAACAAGATAGCCAAGCCAGCGTGTTAGCCAAACGAGTGAGCCAGTCAGTGAACCAGAGTGCTAACTAACAGTGAAAGTCAGCGAGTGAGTCAGCATGCTAACTAAACGAAGGAGCCATAGAATGTGTCAGCATAACTAAACGAGTGAGCCAGCTAGAGATCCAACTTGCTAACTAAGTGAAGAGAAACAGCAAGCAAGCCAGCATGCTTAACATACTGAAGGTGCTAACCAAACAAGAGAACCAGAAATTCAGCTAGCGTCCTAACAAAACGAGTGAGCCAGAAAATAATCCAGCATGTTAACCAAACGAGTGAGATAGAGAGTGATCCAGTGTACTAACAAAACCAGTAAATCAGCGACTCGGCCAATTTGTCAGCAAACTCGCCAACACTATTGAGAACTATTCGGCAGGCAAGCCTGCATCTCCTATTGCTTTACGCATGTACTGATTTCTCTTGATTGACTGATAGAACCTTGCGAGGTTGATATATGCCGTGAGCCGAATGTCCACGCCAGCCTCTCTAAAACCCCGTCTATTTAGATGAAAAAAATCCATGAAGAGATTTAAGCGCATAACTATATACCTGCGCCGGCCAGCAAGATTACCTCCCTAATTAACAACAAACACCACGCTGATGATCCCGAGCATGAAGCTGTTTGCTCACTCTCATCTTTATACGATGGAGGAAAAGGTGCATTATTTCAGGATTTCATTGCGTTGGTAGTGTTTCTGTTATTCCGAAATTGCTTTACACCTGGATGGTTGAGGAAAGGTGATGGGATTACCTCCAAAGTAATTTTACACTCATATTCTGGAACTGGAACTATAAGTAGTCAACCTTACTCTGTACAGTAATGATGTATTTATTCATCAGCATATTAATGAAGGCAACACTCCATCAATACTAGATGTAGTATTTACTAGAACATATTTAAAAAAATCAACATCAACTATATAAAACTATTAGGAAAAGTGATGCTATAGAGTATAAAAACGTGTTGTTAAATGCGACATAGAAAATGGAGAAAAAATGAGCAAACATGAGCGACTAGAGAAATATTATATTCTGAGATAGCATTTTCGAGTAACTAATGATAGATAAAAATAATTTACACGGAGTTTTCTCACTCCAAGATAAAGTAAAAGACAAAATGATAATGGAAGGTACTGAAGCGTTGTGGAAAAGACTTCGAACCAGTGTAAAAGGAGGCTGATAGGGACCTCTTAAAGACCTAAATAAGTGAGCATTGATCTTAAAAGTATATGGAGGGAAATAACTTTTAAAAGAAAAGTTTAGAGAGAGGCAAGACATGTACAGAATCAAGGACAACAAAATCACTGGGTGGAGGAAATGTGTGAAGCACTATACAGAAAGTTTCAGTGTTTAGAGACAATTTGTATGTAGCAGATGTGAACCTGAAATAGATAACTGAAAATGAAAGATGCTAAAGTAACTAAAGAGTAAGAAAAGAAACTATATTACAATATGTTGACAAAAAAGCAAATGGGACCAAACAGCCTCGTTGCTTATATTAAAATGAGTAAAATAACTAAGATATCCAATTAGCATTTGGGGGAGAGGAATTATACTATATAGATAAACTAGATGGCAAGCACATAGCAGACATTGTGACAAAATATAAAAAAAGTGAAAGTAGACTTTTAAAAATTTGACCAGTTTAGCTGGAAAATGTTGTAAAAAAAATATTGAAACAGCCATTAGAGAAAAGTGAATAAAACATTTGGAGAGTAAAACTTACTAAATAACAAATGATTTGGTTTGCAAATTTCTATGTTTCTTATCATATGACAAAGCTACAGAAATGAGTGACTGCATTTATTCACTTAGATTGTATTCACTTACATTGTATTCACTTAGATTTTAGGAAAGTTTCTGATCAAGTCCCCAATGAAAGACCAATTCGAAATTACAAATTACTTAAGGAATAAAAGGCAAATTATCACAGTAGATGAGAGGCTTTGGAGAAAAAGGCGAACATTGATAAGAGGAAAAGTATTCTCATGAGGAAATGTTACTTGTGCTATACTTCAAAGATATAGTTGAAACAATAGTGTTTTTAATTTATTTACCTCGCCAGAGAGAGTAGAAAAGTATATGAGAATTGTTGCGGATGATGCATGAACTCTAATGGAAAATAAAAAATAAAAATTATTGCAAATCTTTACAAGGTGATTTTGATAAATTCAGCTAATGCAGTTAAAGAAGGTGGAATTTATTGTAGATAAATGCTATGTAATGAAATTGGAAACAAAAAAATCAGGCCACATAAAGAATGATATAAATATCAATATAGATTCCCAAATGTTTCACAAGTGTCTCATTCTTCAACTTGTCGCTTTTCTAAACTATTTTTACATGTGACTTATTCTTGATGGAAAATACATCACAGATCTTAATGTCATTAAGGAAGGTAATCAGTGAGGACTAACGACATTCTTGTACCGCTCCAACAACCATAAAGATCATAGTAGCGATCTCAAGATAATAACGATAATAACAAAGCAAGCTAGAGGCTTGTTAATCAGTGTCTTAAGTGGAGGTTGATACAGTCACCCATGCGGTGGGCATATGGTCAAAAATATCCTAATTACTCGACTCAAAACAGCTATTAAAAGTAAGTTGCCATAAATGCTATATATTACGCCGAATTCACAATTGAATTTATTATTGAATTTGTGAGGTGAAAATTTAGAGCTAAGTTATACGATGGTTTCAGTATCCATATAGTATATATATGTCGTGCCGAACAGGCAGAACTTGCGATTTTGACTTAAATAGCAACGCTCATCTTGCCATATAAGACAAGCGAAAATTTGTGTATGCAATAATTTCGCAAAATCATTCTGAACCCAACGAAAAAAAATTATTTCATTGTGTTTGTTTATTATTAAATTATTTTAAACGTATCAAAAATATATTTAGTTGGATTAGGCTAAATTAAATTGCGCTTGTTATAATAAGGGTAGGTAAGTTTTCTAAGATTCTTTTGGTGCAAAATTATAAATTTTTACATTAACATAAATGAAAAAATATATATTCAAACGTATAAGAGAAAATTTTAGAAAGGACTTAATTTTAGTATATATATATGAAGAGGTTAATAACATTATCAAGAGGAGCCTCACAACAGCCGGATGCCCAGCAGTAAGGAGCCACCCCAACTATGCAGATCTGATGGCAGCCAAAAGCGTCCAGATGGTATCAACCTTCAAGCCTGGACAGACGGCAAGCAGGTGGTGTGGGACTACACATGTGCATCTACCTTGGCTGATACCTATCTCCAATACACCAGGGAGGAAGGCTGGGCAGCTGCCACCTTCAGGGAATCCCAAAGTCGAGAAAATATGGAGAACGTGCCCATCATTATATGTTTGTTCCCATAGGTTCAGAGACCCTTGGCTCATGGGGAAAGAGTGCATCTAAGTTCCTCAAGGAGCTGGGCAAAAGACTCAACAGGGTAACTAGGGATCCCAGGGCAGCTAGTTTTCTGTTCCAACGACTCAGCGCTGCTGTTCAGAGGGTAATGCATGCTGTATTCTGGGCACGCGCCCCAGCTCGGAGGAGCTGGATGAGATTTTCGTATTATAATCAGTGACAAACATATAACAATATGTACTAGACATGTATCTCTCACACCTCGTGTACTGTATATGCCATCTTTATATCAACAATGTATGTATATATATATATATATATATATATATATATATATATATTATATATGCAAAAGATCACAGTAAATAGGTGATATCAAAATATGCAAGAAAACCACTATGAAAAAATAGAAGAATTCCAAGCGCTTTCGTGACTACTCACATTATCAGGAACTATAGTTCCTGATATGGAGTAAAGGCTTGAATTTTCTATTTTTCAAGTGGTTTTCTTGCATTATATATATATATATATATATATATATATATATATATATATATATATATATATATATATATATATATATATATGCAAGAAAACCACTATGAAAAATAGAAGAATTCCAAGCGCTTTCGTGACTACTCACATTATCAAGGAACTATAACAGGAAACATGACAAGTAGGGCTTATATAAGGGGAGACTACACCTCAAAGTCACATCACACTAACAAAGACTACACCTCACAGTAGCGTAACATCTCACGACTCTGTGAAGAGGAACATAAGAAAGGACCTGAAACTCTTCCCAAGAATTAAGATTAGTCCAATTTATCATTAAATTCTTCCCAAATTTTATTAATTATAAATGAATCCAATTTATATAAACCAAAAGAAATATTCATATTATTTTCAAAACTGCTTTTAATGAAACATGATTCTATTATATTTCTCTCAACCATGGACTTGCTTGATACAACCTTCTCAGCATTTTGAAAATCAATTGGATGGTTAATATCTTCACATGAATAAATAGAGCATTAGAATCTTGTCCAGTTCTAATGCTATATTTATGTTGTTTTAATCTTAGTTCAAGACTTTTACCAGTTTGACCATAATAAACTTTATCGCATATTTTGTTAAATTAGACACATATGCAACACTTGGGTATCTTTATTGAGGAAAGTTTGCCACACAGTGGTCATCAGTCACAGAAGTGTGGAGAGGAGGTAGTACAGTCCTCGGCCGAGTCGATGGTCAGTCCATCAATCTTGAGAGTGGAGCACAGGGCGTAGAGGTGGCATATGCTGACAGGTAGTGCACGAGAGGAGCAGGTCATATACCACTAGTCGAAGTAGTCTTGTCCAAGGCTTGGACAAATGTTGAAGAATCCTTGTATCAAGATCCAAGAAGTGCAGTGCAGACAGGATGTAGATGAATGGTTCAGAGAACCGACATCCTGTCTGACACTGCAACTTCTGGGATCTTGATACAAAGGGATTCTTCAACATTTGCCCAAAACCCTTTTGGGACAAGGACTTACTCGACTAGTGGTTGATACCACTATGACCTGCCTCCTCCTGCTGCATCTCACCTGATTACAGCATATAAGCCACCTCTACGGCCTTGTGCTACACTTCTAACAAGATTGATGGACTGAACACATCGACTCCAGGCCGAGGGACTGATAACCTCAAACTCCTCCTCTCCTTACACCTTTCTACTTTGTATTGGACTGATGAAGCCACTGTGTGGCGAAACGTTTCCTCAATAAAGATACCCAAGTGTTGCATATGTGTCTAATTTAACAACTTGTCGGTTCTCTGAACCATTCATCTACATCGCATATTTTACAGGGAATCTTATACACACATCCGTCAGCATTTTGGGGGGAATTTTTTATCAAAAGTCTTTTTACTGTATCAAGATTTTTAAATACAACTTTGATATTAAAATTCTTAAGAAAGGAAGGCATATCAACCAAGTTTTCATGGTAAGGGAGAACCAACATATTTTTGGTTGAATAAGGTTGGTTGTCCCTTTTTGGATTGTAAAAAGTATTCCTAGCTATTTTAAAAGATTTATCAATTATGTTTCTTGGGTATTTTAAATTATTAGCTATTTCATAAATTTTAGAGATTTCTTCATCTATGAACTCTGGACTACAAATACGTAAAGCTCTCAAAAACATTGAAGAAAAAACCGACACTTTAACTCTATCTTGATGTGAAGAGTAATAGTGTACATAGGAACAATTATTTGTAGGTTTTCTGTAAATTTTAAATTTAAAATCAATGTTACCCTTAATAATAAAAACATCTAGGAAGAGCAATGAGTTATTTACTTCGAATTCAACAGTAAAATTTATAGAATGAGATAAGCTATTTAATTTAACAAGGAAAAGGTTTATATCTACATTCTTAGGCATAAGGCACAAAATATCATCAACATATCTATACCACTTAGCTCTATTGGGAAGGATAGTGTTAAGCAATCTTGTTTCGAAAAATTCCATATATAAGTTACTAAGAACAGGTGAAAGAGGATTTCCCATTGCCATACCAAACTTCTGAGTGTAAAACTCATCATTAAATACAAATTTTGCATCAACAATACAAAGTTTAATAAGTTTAATGATAGTAGGAACTGGCAATGGTGAAGGGCAAAGATGAATTAATTAAAAAATTTACTTCCACTAATCCATCTTTACCTTATATGTATGGATTAATAAAAACACACAAACCTGGTAATCCTGTTAGACCACTTTCTAAATGGCTTGTTGATATTTTGAGCCCAATTGTTGGAAAAATTTCAAATTTTAATGTTAAAAACAACTTAGATTTAGTTGATAAATTAAGCACCTTGACTGATTTAAATGATTTCAATATGGTTAGTTTTGATGTTACCTCCTTGTTTACAAAAGTTCCAGTTGATGATTTACTAAGTTTCTTATCTGAAGAACTGGTTAATTATGATTTACCATTGCCAGTTCCTACTATCATTAAACTTATTAAACTTTGTATTGAGTGGGTAGAATTGTCAAAGCTTATTTCTTGGGTAGCATTGAAAATTGGGTTGAGCAAATATTCTGTTAGTGGGACGGATTGTGAAGGACCTGCCTAGTATGGGCCAACAGGCCTGCTGCAGTGTTCCTCCTTTCTTATGTTCTTATGTTCTTATGCCTTCATTTCTTAAGAATTTTAATATCAAAGTTGTATTTAAAAATCTTGATACAGTAAAAAGACTTTTGATCAAAAATTCCCCCCAAAATGCTGACGGATGTGTCTATAAGATTCCCTGTAAAATATGCGATAAAGTTTATTATGGTCAAACTGGTAAAGTCTTGAACTAAGATTAAAACAACATAAATATAGCATTAGAACTGGACAAGATTCTAATGCTCTATTTATTCATGTGAGAGATTTTAACCATCCAATTGATTTTCAAAATGCTGAGAAGGTTGTATCAAGCAAGTCCATGGTTGAGAGAAATATAATAGAATCATGTTTCATTAAAAGCAGTTTTGAAAATAATATGAATATTTCTTTTGGTTTATATAAATTGGATTCATTTATAATTAATAAAATTTGGGAAGAATTTAATGATAAATTGGACTAATCTTAATTCTTGGGAAGAGTTTCAGGTCCTTTCTTATGTTCCTCTTCACAGAGTCGTGAGATGTTACGCTACTGTGAGGTGTAGTCTTTGTTAGTGTGATGTGACTGTGAGGTGTAGTCTCGCCCCTTATATAAGCCCTTCTTGTCATGTTTCCTGTTATAGTTCCTTGATAATGTGAGTAGTCACGAAAGCGCTTGGAATTCTTCTATTTTTCATAGTGGTTTTCTTGCATATTTTGATATCACCTGTTTACTGTGATCTTTTGCATTATATATATATATATATATATATATATATATATATATATATATATATATATATATATATATATCCCGCTAACTTGCAACCCCTTGAGACACTCTGGAGTAAACAACATAAAAGTTTGTAAGGAACAATATTGTCAGATCTTTCATTGTGTGTTTCTGTCCTATCTCATTTGATGACCCAGACAGACAGGCTCAGGAGGGACAGCGTCCATCACTGTTCCATTTGAAGAATACACATTGTCTGGGTCTCCGTTCTCGTATCTGTCTTCTTTCATTCCATCTTGTGTCTCGTTCTGTTCCTGTGCTCATTTGTTTTCTCTATCTCTGATTCTCTCGCCGTCATCTTTTCTGTGTCCCTGTTTCTCTCTCTGTGTCTCTTCTCTCTTGTTTATTCCTACGTTCTTGTTTCTAATCTTTTCTGCTCGTAAAAAAATAGTAGGTTTAGCGTAGTCTAGTGAACACAGGTACACGCCATCATGAAATAAGATATTTACATGAAACTCATGAGTTATACTAAAAGAAAATATAGCTTAAAAGAATTAATATTAATATATATAATATATATATATATATATATATATATATATATATATATATATATATATAATATATCATAATATATTAAAATGTATTTAGCGATGTATCCAGAGGTGTGTCAAAGATATACTCGAATATATATATATATATATATATATATATATTTATATATATATATATATATATATATATATATATATATACCCAGATATTTATCAGAAGATATAGCCAAAAATATGACCAAAGAAGAATCCACAGATACCTTTGTTACCTGCAGTCGAAATCGGGGTTTACTGCTTAACTCTGTCCCAGACCAGGCCTCCCGGTTTCTGGTCTCATTAACTAGGCTGTTGGTACCGGCCGCATACAGACAAACGTATGTACCACAGCCCAGCTGCTCAGGAACTGCCTTGAATATATCAAGTTCCTTTCTGAAGACTAGGGGTTTGTTGGTAATTTTTCTTATGCACAAAGAGGCCGCTGAAAAACCTTAATTAATTAACATTTACTGAGTTCTCTTTCAGTATTCATAGCGCCTCTGCTTTTCATTGGAGGTATTTTGCACCGTTTGCCATGACCCTTGCTTTCTTATTGAATGATTTCAGTGTGCGGGTTTGGGGCCAATCCCTCCAGAATTTTCCAGGTGTAGATTATGGTGTATTTCTCTCGCCTATGTTACAAGGAAAACAGTCGAGGAACTTCAAGTATGCCCAGTTATTCTAGGGCCAGATTGAATTTACACGAGCAGTAAATATTCTTTGTACGCTTCAGCTTTGCAATTTAACCTGCCTTTACTGGGGCTATTAGTATAGAACAATTTTCCAGCCTGGAGAGAAGTGACACGAAGAGTATCTTTATTGGCATCTCTTATTTTGAATGTTCTAGTTATCTTTAATGTGATCCTATCCTTGAGTGTAAGACCCAAGATTATCACTCTCCAGTCTCTTACATTAAACTTCCTCTTTATTGAGTTATTCCGGTTTATTTTGTACTTAGTTCTGTTCTTGTATCCTCAACTTTTCCATGAGATTGAAATTTGTACTCCCTGAGCATCATATTGTTGTCAGTGGCCTACTGCATTGCTTGGTTTATATCAGCTTGGAGATTAGCTGTGTCCTCATACGTCGTGAATGTCTTCGTCGGATATGAGAAAGGGAAGTGGGGCAAGTACTGTGCCTCTAGGAACAGAGTTTTTTCATCATTACTCTTTGGTTTCCATCTGTTTGGAAGTTAAACATCCATATTGGCCTCTTTCCAGTTATTCTTTTCGCACTGCTCTATTAAACCATTGTATAGTGCATCACCATTTTCTCCTTATCTGCCAGTGCATCCAAGACCACGTCATAATGGTCCATCATTTACGAAAAAATGGACCGAGGCGCTTTAAATCTATACTGCCCTAGGTTGTGATGTTGTTGTGATTCCATGTGATTGGCAGTCTTGCTTCATAAAATCTTTTAAAAAATCTTGATGTGCGACATTAGTGCTATAAGTTTATATATATATTTTTTTGCATTTGCTTTACTGCCACGTTTTTGGATTTATTTGATTTATTGTGCACCCCATCCTGTGGACGGTACGCAAGAGGCCTAAGAACTATACCCCAAAAGGGTTAACAGGAGTACATCTGATTTCATATCTACAGTTGACTTATTTGTCCCAAGCAAATTTAAGAAATGTGTTTAATATGTCTAGTATCTTATTTTTAGTAATAAGATTCCTTGACAAATCACATAGAATCTCCATATTCCTTAAGTGAACAATTAAGCATATAGTGTTCAAGATAGTGACCACAGGGCAAACCACATACTACTTTGCATTTAATTTGATCATCATCTGTGTGCCTACCAAACTGCCATAAGCACTTGTGACCAAGCCTAAGCCTGGCTACTACAACACCAGTCAGTCTGTTTACATTGCAGTCTTTGTGGAGTGGGGCTTTAACGGTGATTTTTCAATATTCTTCTTAACCAATTTTAAATGTACTGAAAGCCATATTAAAATGTGTCAAAGGTATATACCGGTATATAAAACTATTTCCGAAAAATATATATAGAGAGATGTATCGAGATACGTATCTATCCATGAATCTAACAGTGGGGGAAAATACTAAGCATGGGACAATCATGAGTGAAGAACCGCTTTCTCTCCTCAATCCTTAGTGTTGAAAGCTTTCCCAAAATTAATCTGTAGAAAAATAAAGTGTCTCACTCTACCTAAACTGAGATGTGATAAAGGTAGTCTTGCTGGGAGATCAGCAAAAATTATTAACAAAGTCTAAGCACCTAATTAGGTTGCAGAAATGAGGCGGTAACACAACGTTGTTAGAGCTTATTATAAGATTCATTTTAAGTTTCGTCGCTGTGAATCTCGTAATACAGCATATTGCAAATGCATGTTAATGGTTAGCTTTTATAAGGTTTTAATTGTCGTAAGTTCATGTCTGGGTGCATGATCAGTCTTCCTTAACTCATCTTTTACAGAGACTCACTTTGTACCCAAATGATGTACCGCCAGCAATAGTGTAGTGTAGAGCTTTATTACTTGATAAAGCTCTAAACTCAGTGAAAATGTCGCTTTTCTTCATTTACATGAGTGAAAACCTGAGGACCACAAATAGTTCAAAACACTCGCAGCATTCACATCATACACTAAAAACAAGAAACAAAATCACCAGTTCCAAAAATTACAAGTGAGTTTCTTGCCCGATATAAAAATTCGTGGTACCTACAGCTACCACCAGCGTGAAGTGTAGGAAGGTGCGTGTGTACTCACCTAATTGTACTCACCTAATTGTGGTTGCAGGGGTCGAGACTCAGCTCCTGGCCCCGCCTCTTCGCTGTCTGCTACTGGGTCTCTGCTCTCCCTGCTCCATGAGCTTTATCATACCTTGTCTTAAAACTATGTATGGTTCCTGCCTCCACTATATCTTTCTCTAGACTATTCCACTTTCTGACTACTCTGTGGCTGAAGTGTGTGTGTGTGTTAGTTACCATTTTGTCCAAGGCACATGTCGATTAGACACTAGGCCTGTTGTATATATATGTGTGTGTACGAAACACTTCGAAATGTTTCGGCCCCGCCGGGAATTGAACCCGGGCCCTCCGTGCGTGAAGCAAGAGCGCTAGCCACCATGCCATCGGGGCATGGTGTGTGTGTGTGTGTGTGCGTGCGTGCGTGGTGACCTTTCTGGTGTCAGGTATCTGATGAGATGTTTGTGCCCGGCCGCGCCTGCACAGTGCGCCAGTGTGGTGATGGACGTCAGGGTAATCACGTTAATGAAAATCTATGATGCAGGCAAAGAGTTTGAGCCCAGTGTTGCCATAATGCCGGCCGTGTGCGCCTCTTGCCCTCACGCACGCCCATTAAATCAGCTTGTCACGTCGCGACTCAAATTAAGTCAATTTGAAGCTCATTCCAAACACTATCAACTCACAGGCTTGTACACAGGTTGACCTGATCATCTGCTGTGTCTGTCTCTCACATCACGAATTAACATTTCTGATATAGACTTTAATTCTTTTGTTATTTTTCAGGAGAGCGAGGGGTTTTAATTAGCATCTATAAATTTTAACTGTTTGGCATATGAAGGTTTATAATTTAACGGGGGACTATTACCGTTCAGTTTTAAGACTGTAGATTACGTATACATTCTCAGTGTTACAAAAATCATGATTAATGCCTGAAGCCAGGCAACATACTGAGCATGAAGCCCGGCAGCACACTGAACATGAAGCCAGGCGGCATACTGAGCATGAAGCCAGGCACCATATTGAACATGAAGCCAGGCAACACACTGAGCATGAAACCAGGCAACATACAGAGCATGAAGCCAGGAAACATACAGATCATGAAGCCAGGCAACATACTGAGCATGAAGCCAGGCGGCATACTGAGCATGAAGCCAGGCAGCACACTGAGCATGAAGCCAGGCGGCATACTGAGCATGAAGCCAGGCGGCATACTGAGCATGAAGCCAGGCGGCATACTGAGCATGAAGCCAGGCACCATATTGAACATGAAGCCAGGCAACACACTGAGCATGAAACCAGGCAACATACAGAGCATGAAGCCAGGAAACATACAGATCATGAAGCCAGGCAACATACTAAGCATGAAGCCAGGCGGCATACTGAGCATGAAGCCAGGCGGCATACTGAGCATGAAGCCAGGCGGCATACTGAGCATGAAGCCAGGCACCATATTGAACATGAAGCCAGGCAACACACTGAGCATGAAACCAGGCAACATACAGATCATGAAGCCAGGCAACATACTGAGCATGAAGCCAGGCAGCATACTGAGCATGAAGCCAAGCGGCATACTGAGTATGAAGACAGTTACCATATTGAACATGAAGCCAGGCAACATGCTGAGCATGAAGCCAGACTGTCGTGGGGGTTCTTATCATGGATTTGGTAATAAACAGACGAGCTTGGTTGGTAACTTGATGTATTGGAGAAAGATGTATGGGAGTCCTGGAGCGCCTAACGCCTGATCTACTCTGTAACTCGATGGTAACTGACGCTGCCCCGAGCAGGGCTCACGGCATTCAAAAGGGGTGACCTTTGACATGGGCTAACGGTTGATCACGTGAACAGTGTATGACACAGGCGTGATCACTGAAAGGTTTATGAGCTAATACTGTACTATCACTGAACTGCTAATTACAGTGATAGCTCGGTAATGTTATGTATGTCGTCCCGACATACAGGTAATACAAACTAGAGGCAACAGGCTTACGGCTCTGGACTCAATACAATGTCAAAGTACACAACAGATGAACATTATACTACACATGGATATTATCGTGATGGAAATCAATATACAGTACTATATGATATATCATAATTCATAGGAATTAATGAGCTCAATACTAGAATCTTATAATATAAGAGATAAAAAAAAGTTTGATCGATCGATCTGTCTTCATGTGATCTATGAAATCGGAAGAAATATATGTACAAGGAAGGCAGTGATTAACAGACAAGGTAGATCCGTGAACACGCACACAAAAAAAATCTTGAATAATACTAAGTTTATTATAACACACAGTTGAAATACAGTTACTACATTATTTATCTATACAGGTTATTTACATTTAACCCCAACTCTGCTAGGGTGAGATTGACATATGCTGAATGATTATCATCTCTGGGAGGATCAAACTCTGTTGCAATTGGTATTTCAATTTCTGGTTGAGGAGGATCTACACTGGTATCCACAAATGATACTTGAGGATTTCACAATACTTGTCGTGTACGTAGGGAATAACGACAGTCAGGTTGATCATCTGACTGATCATTAGAATTAGAGGGTATAGCAACAGGAGAATTGTCAGAGTCTGTCTCGCTTGTCTGGTTGTCAGGGACCTCGTCCTCATCGCATACTAACTTCATATGACCCTAAATGCGATTCTTTATACTGACCCGTACTAATTTCTCTAACTTTATACTTATTGTCATTAATATGTTCAACTACTCGGTAAGGACCAACAAACTTTTGGTCGAGTTTTGGCATTGCCGAAGTTTTGTTAAAGTTAGTCAGCATAACTCTAGAACCTACTTTAACTTTGGTCGGTTAGTTACTCTTGTAAATTCTGCTGTTGACTTATGAAGTGTTTCACGGATTCGTCTGAAAACACACTGAGCTTGACTGGTACGAGTTGCAATGAAATCATCAGGATTGTAAGTTGGTTTTGGATTAGAATATAACAACTCATAAGGCAAACGCTTATCAACACCGTACAATGCATAATGTGGGGTATCACCTATTGAAACATTATAAGCAGAATTTATTCCACACTGAACATCAGGTATAACTTCCTCCCAGGTTACACTATTGGGATTGATAGTGGCTCTCAAGACGTCAAGTACTTTCTTATTAGTTCTTTCTGCTAAACCATTACTGGCAGGATGGTGAGGGACAATGGTTGATTTTGTAATCTTGTACAAAGTACACAAGTTTTCTAGAATCTCATTACAAAATTCACCTCCATTAGGGATTTAGGGGTTGTATGTCTGCAGATTATACGTTCCTTGAACGCTTTTGCTACTGTCTCGGTAGTCTTATCTGCAATAGGCACTAACTCACAATATCTGGTAAAATGATTGACCATCACTCACAGATGTTTATTTCCTTTGAGAGAACATTGGAAATTAGTCAACAGATCTAGTGCAACTCTTTCACATGTCTCACTAGTAGTTGGAAACATTGAATAGGGTTAGGACCAGTAACATTGCCTTTATGTTGCATACAGACACTACATTTCTTAACATACTCAGTAATATCAGTTGACATACGAGGCCAAAAGTATTTCAATCTGGCTTGTTTCACAGAACGATCCATACCAGTGTGTGCAACACCTGGTACATCGTGAACTAGCTGTAAGGCTACTTTCACTAGTGACTGTGGAATTACTAACTGGTATACCCTTCTACTAAGAGTACCCAGCTCGGTAGTGCGATACAGTAATTCTTGGTTCATGACAAAGTCACTGATGGGTGCTGGTGGCTTCACAGTAAGAATGAGATCTTCCTGGAGCAGGAATCGAATCACACCAGACCACATGGGATCTGTTGTTTGGGCATTCTTTACATCCTCAGCACTAAACGGAGGATCGGCAGTTACTACACTAACATGACGTGATAAAGCATCAGCAACTACGTTTGACTTGCCAGGTAAATGTAGTTACTACCCGTCTTTTGTTCAAGGACGGCACCAATGCCAATGGAACTAGCATCAGTGGTTAGGTAGAAAGGCTTTGACAAATCTGGAAATTTCAAAATTTGAGCAGATGTCAGCTTTTCTTTGAGAGTTACAGCAACTTGTGAATGCGGCATTCTGTACGCAGCTACATAAATTGGTCTAGTACCAGGTTCAAGTGGAATACGATGGGACAATAAGTTAGTTATATCCATCTTCTCTCCTGGTAAGGCAATGACTTTACGACGTTTGTTCAACAGATTCAAGCCAGGCAACCTACCGAGCATGAAGCCAGGCAGCACACTGAGCATGAAGCCAGGCAGCATACTGAGCATGAAACCATGCAACATATTGAATATGAAGCCAGGCAACATACTGAGCATGAAGCCAGGCAGCATACTGACCATAAAGCCAGACAACATACTGAACATGAAGCCAGGCAGCATACTGAGCATGAAGCCAGGCAGCATACTGAGCATGAAACCAGGCAACATATTGAACATGAAGCCAGGCAACATACTGAGCATGAAGCCAGGCAGCATACTGAGTATGAAGCCAGGCAACATATGGAGCATGATGCCTGATATACACTATGAGTGAAGCCAGACAAGATACTGAACATGAAGCCAGGCAACATACTGAGCATGAAGCCAGGCAACATACTGAGGATGAAACCATGCAACATATTGAACATGAAGCCAGACAACATACTGAGCATGAAACAAGACAACATACTGAACATGAAGCCAGGCACCATACTGAGCATGAAACCAAACATACTCAGCATGAAGCCAGGCAACATATTGAGCATGAAGCCAAGCAACATACTGAACATGAAGCCAGACAACATACTGAGCATGAAGCCAGGCACATACTGACTGAAGCCAGGCACATACTGAGCATGAAGCCAGGCAGCATACTGAGCATGAAGCCAGGCAGCATACTGAGCATGAAGCCAGGCAGCATACTGAGCATGAAGCCAGGCACATACTGAGCATGAAGCCAGGCAGCATACTGAGCATGAAGCCAGGCAGCATACTGAGCATGAAGCCAGGCAGCATACTGAGCATGAAGCCAGGCAGCATACTGAGCATGAAGCCAGGCAGCATACTGAGCATGAAGCCAGGCAGCATACTGAGCATGAAGCCAGGCAGCATACTGAGCATGAAGCCAGGCAACATACTGAGCATGAAGCCAGGCAACATACTGAGGATGAAACCAGGCAACATATTGAACATGAAGCCAGGCAACATACTGAGCATGAAACAAGACAACATACTGAACATGAAGCCAGGCACCATACTGAGCATGAAACCAAACATACTCAGCATGAAGCCAGTCAACATATTGAGCATGAAGCCAAGCAACATACTGAACATGAAGCCAGACAACATACTGAGCATGAAGCCAGGCAGCATACTGTGCATGAAGCCAGGCAGCATACTGAGCATGAAGCCAGGCAGCATACTGAGCATGAAGCCAGGCAGCATTCTGAGCATGAAGCCAGGCAGCATACTGAGCATGAAGCCAGGCAGCATACTGAGCATGAAGCCAGGCAGCATACTGAGCATGAAGCCAGGCAGCATACTGAGCATGAAGCCAGGCAGCATACTGAGCATGAAGCCAGACAACATACTGAGCATGAAGCCAGGCGGTATACTGAGCATGAAGCCAGGCGGTATACTGAGCATGAAGCCAGGCAACATATTGAACATGAAGCCAGGCAACATACTGAGCATGAAGCCAGACATACTGAGCATGAAGCCAGGCAGCATACTGAGCATGAAGCCATGCAACATATTGAACATGAAGCCAGGCAACATACTGAGCATGAAGCCAATCAACATACTGAGCATGAAGCCATACAACATACTGAGCATGAAGCCAGGCAGCATACTGAGCATGAAACCAAACAACATACTCAGCATGAAGCCAGGCAGCATACTGAGCATGAAGCCAGGCAGCATACTGAGCATGAAGCCAGGCAGCATACTAGACATGAAACCAGGCATCATACTGAGCATGAAACCAGGCAGCATACTGAGCATGAAGCCAGGCAGCATACTGAGCATGAAGCCAGGCAACATACTGAGCATGAAGCCAGGCAACATACTGAGCATGAAGCCAGGCAACATACTGAACATGAAGCCAGGCAACATATCAAGCATGATGCCTGTATACACTAAGCATAAATGCAGGCAGCACACTGAGGAAGCATTCATGCAGACTCATAGCCAGGCGAGAAACAGCGACACTTGGTGACTAACAACTTTTATTCTTGACCAGACAATGAAAAAAACAAGTTCAAGTGAGTTGTTTGGCTGCGACACTTTGTTGCGTCCGTCTTATAATTCATGCTTCAGATTTCCTGTTGTAAACTACTCAGGTGGTTAAACCACGGAAATAATTTCCTTACAGAGATAATCGTTGCTTCCCTGGACAGGACACGGCCTTGTATAAGTGAAATGTCACTTTTTTCCACCATGAATAATCTTGGGAAATTCAAAAGACTATTGACTGAAGGTAGATGAAATTCACAATTCGCTCTGTACCCCATGCGCTTTCCTAGTCCCTTTAGATGCAACTGAAAATTTTCTGATCTAGTTTGGATTCCATTGTGTTGAGAAGCTAATTTGATATATAGCTCAGGATGCCAGTTAATCACTGAAGATGTATAAATGGGACAATGAACACTGAAAGCTCTCTGTGGTGTTCAGAAACTCAGTGAATACACTCTAGAATAATGAATTTATAAGGAACACGACGTTTGTTAACACAGAGGAGATTTATTGGTTATTAAAAAAATGTGTGTGTGTATTTAAATATTTGTGTTATATAATGTCGTGCCGAATAAGCAAAATTTGCGATTTTGATTTAAATAGCAAATCTCTTCTTGCCGAATAAGGCAAGCGAAAACTTTTGTATGCAATTTCGCAAAAATCATTCTGAACCTAACGAAAAAAAATATATTTCATTGTGTTTGTTTATTATTAAACTTACCTAAAATATATTTAGTTGGATTAGGCTAAATTAAATTGCGCTTGTTATAATAAGGTTAGGTAAGTTTCCTAAATTTATTTTCGTACAAAATTATTAATTTTTGCATTAGCATAAATTAAAAAAATATATCTTTAAACGTATAAGAGAAAATTTTAGAAAGGACTTAATTTTAAATGAGTTCTTGGTAACTGACCAGTTTTACCTATTCGGCACAAGATTATATATATAGTATATATATATATACTATATATATATATATATATATATATATATATATATATATATATATATATATATATATATATATAGATATATATATAGTATATATATAATATATATATATATACCAGAGGTTCCACTGTTTACCTGGAGATCCAGGTAAGCAGTGGAACCTCTGGTCACGACCATCATTCGTTCCAAAACTCTTATCGCGACCCGATTTGGTCGTGACCCGAACCTAATTTCCCCACTGGATTGAATGTAAATACGATTAATCCGTTCCAGACCCCTACGAACTGTATGTAAATATTGTTTTTTAAGATTTTTAAGCACAAAAATAGTTTATTATACCATAGAATGCACAGTATAATAGTAAACTAAATGTAAAAACCTTGAATAACACTGAGAAAACCTTGAACAACAGAGAAAGCTAATATTGCACCAGTCCGTTCTAGAACTCCTACTAACTGTTCGCTGTAACCATTTTTTTTTTAGGTTTAAGAAACGTCTAATGGCTGAGAAGTGAACTCCGTTATTTATCGTCCGATTTATTTCATTTTTGGTGTACGCATTTTTCCATCATACATTGCCCAAGTTTCAGTAAGATAGCCCAGCAAACAACTGAGAAAAAAAAATATTTACCAAAAATCATATATGGCAAGCCCTAGCCTGGTACTGGCACTGAGAAGCTGTTTGTGCACTACCTGCTGATAAAACATTGCTAATCTGAGTTTATCACGGTCGTAATTACTGTAATTTATATCCTCCGAGATAATCGACGAAAACGAGCGCGCACCGAGAAAAAAAAATCGAAAAAAGTAAGTCACTCTGTCTGACTCTTTTGGGTTATCCTAGGTTCTCTACACATATGCTGCTAGGCATGATAATCTATGTAACTGTGTTTTTGTATACCTGAATAAACTTACTTAGTTTTATGGTGCATTACGAGTGTATATCACAGTTAGCACTGTACTACACTACGGTTTATCTTATATAAGTACCCAGGAGGGAATAAGAGGATGGTACTTTATCCCTGATCCTCAAGTTCACAGCGAATGAACGCAAGTCTGACCGAGACCAACTACAAGGCGAGGCTCTGTGTTAAGTGTACACAAACAACAGGAAGTGGGGAAAATTGGAGCGTGCAAAAAAAAAATGGCGTAGAATGTGAAAATTGGCGCGTCTGTGTTTGTTTGGCATACTATTATGTGTTCGTGACCAGATTAAAAAAATTGGCGAATTTTTTGGTCGTGAACCGATTTGTTCGTGTTTGGAAGCGTCCGTGACCAGAGACACACACACACACACACA
>WNWK01002422.1:189028-210482 GCA_009830355.1 Cherax destructor | reverse complement strand
GGTCCCTGTATAATGTGTGGGTGAGGTAGCCAGATGGAAGTTACATACCTACCACACTTTGAAACCTACCTACCTTACTATTCACCTTGCACCCTATATTAAGACTACAAATATTTTAAGGTAAGTAATGAGTGTACTGTATGCATTTTATCACTTTAGGGCACTCTAAATGTCTAGTACATAATGTAATGTTCTCGAAAGAAACTAAGACAGATTGACTCACGAGCGCTGCGCGGGCAGGCACGGGCGGACAGGTTTGGTACATATGGGGTTCGAAACAGGGGCATGTTCAATACTCGGGACAAAATTGGTTTGAAAAAGAGTTCGAACTCGAATCGTTCGATAGTCAATGAGTTTGAAACTCAGGGTTCCATGTAATAGTATAAAGCAAGATACAGTGGACCCTGGTTTCGTTCAAAATTCTTTCGGAATGCTGTTCAAGTGCTGTTGCCGAACGATTTTGTTCCCATAAGGACAAATGTAAATTAGATTGGTCGTTTCAGCCCCCCAAAAATACACTTACAAAAGCTCTTACAAAAATACACTTACATAATTGTTCGAGTTTGGAGGTGAACGAATACCGGGTCCACTGTATTTTAATTTTTAGCTATTAATGAAAATATCACAATATATAATTACAGTGGGCCCCTGAGTTACGAGCATAATTCATTCAGAAGGCTGCTCAAGTGCCATTACAGACAAATTTTCTCCATTAACCCTTTGACTGTTTCGGTCGTATATACACGTCTTATGAGCCACTGTTTCAGACTGTTTTCGGCCTCAAATCAAGTGGGAGAAAGCTGGTAGGCCCACATGTGAGAGAATCGGTCTGTGTGGTCAGTGTGCGCAGTATAAAAAAATCGGGCAGCCAGTGGTGCATTGTGGGAAAGCCATTTCAGTAGTCCATGTTCAGCATGCTAGCGTAAGAACTACCTGACTCCCAGGCGAATCTGGGACTCTTCCCCAGTGACGCTCTAACACAGATGGAAGTGTCTCTGAAGATTAATTTCATGGTTTTGAGGAGTTTGTGACCAAAGCAATGCCCAGGATACCAGAAGGAAGGAAGGAAGAAAGAAAAAAAGTAAGGAAGGAAGGAAGAGATGAGAGGAAGGAAGGAAGGAAAGAAGAGATGAGAGGAAGGAAGGAAGGAAATAAGAGATGAGAGGAAGGAAGGAAGGAAAAAAGAGCTGAAAGGAAGGAAAGAAGAGATGAAAGGAAGGAAAGAAGAGATGAGAGGAAGGAAGGAAAGAAGAAGGAAGGAAGGAAAAAAAAGAAAGAAAGGAAGGAGAGATGAGAGGAAGGAACAAAAGAAGTAAGAAGAAAGGAAGGAAGAAAAAAAGAAGGAATGAAGGAAGAAAGGAAGTCAGGAAGGAAGAGATGAGAGGAAGGAAGGAAGAGATGAGAGGAAGGAAGGAAGAGATGAGAGGAAGGAAGGAAGGAAAGAGAGAGGAAGGAAGGAAGGAAATAAGTAAGAAAGGAAGGAAGGAAGGAAGAAAGGAAGCTAGGAAGGAGGTTGTGGGGAAGAAGACATGGGTCCCCTTTTGTGTTGACAGGTTGACAGCAGTGAGGGTGGTGAGTAATGGTATAATATGTCATTTTGACAGCTGCCTTACCCTGACTCAGCAAATTTAGATGTCCACACACACACACAGCTTCAAGTGTTAGAGTGTTCAGCAGAAGTTTGTGGTTACAGGCGAGTGGGTGCGGGAGGAGAGAGGAGCGATTGGTGGAATGATGATGTAAAGAGAGTAGTAAGGGAAAAAAAGTTAGCATATGAGAGGTTTTTACAAAGTAAAGTGATGCAAGGAGGGAAGAGTATATGGAGAGAAAAAGAGAGGTTAAAGAGTGGTGAAGCAATGTAAAAGAGAGCAGATGAGAGAGTGGGTGAGATGTTATCAGCAAATTTTGTTGAAAATAAGAAAAAGTTTTGGAATGAGATTAATAAGTTGAGGAAGCCTAGAGAACAAATGGATTTGACAGTTAAAAATAGGAGAGGAGAGTTATTAAATGGAGAGTTAGAGGTATCGGGAAGATGGAGAGAATATTTTGAGGATTTGTTAAATGTTGATGAAGACAGGGAAGCTGTGATTTCGTGTGTAGGGCAAGGAGGAATAACATCTTGTAGGAGTGTGGAAGAGCCAGTTGTGGGTGTAGGGAAGTTCGTGAGGCAGTGGGTAGAATGAAAGGGGTAAGGCAGCTGGGATTGATGGGATAAAGATAGAAATGTTAAAGCAGGTGGGGATATAATTTTGGAGTGGTTGGTGCTATTATTTAATAAATGTATGGAAGAGGGTAAGGTACCTAGGGATTGGAGAGGCGTGTATTGTTCCTTTGTATAAAGGCAAAGGGGACAAAAGAGAGTGCAAAAATATAGGGGAATAAGTCTGTTGAGTGTACCTGGTAAAGTGTATGGTAGAGTTATTATTGAAAGAATTAAGAGTAAAACAGAAAGCAGGATAGCAGATGAACAAGGGGCTTTAGGAAAGGTAGGGGTGTGTAGACCAAGTGTTTACAGTGAAACATATAGGTGAACAGTATTTGGATAAGGGTAAAGATGTTTTTGTGGCATTTATGGATTTGGAAAAGGCGTATGATAGGGTAGATAGGGGGCAATGTGGCAGATGTTGCAGGTGTATGGAATAGGAGGAAGGTTACTGAAAGCAGTGAAGAGTTTTTATGAGGATAGTGAGGCTCAGGTTAGAGTGTGTAGGAGGGAAGGGACTATTTCCCAGTAAAAATGGGCCTTAGACAAGGATGTGTGATGTCACCGTGGTTGTTCAATATATTTATAGATGGGGTTGTAAGAGAAGTGAATGCGAGGGTCTTGGCAAGAGGTGTTGGGCTAAAAGATAAAGAAGCAAATACAAAGTGGGAGTTGTCACAGTTGCTTTTTGCTGATGACACTGTGCTTTGGGAGATTCTGAAGAGAAGCTGCAGAGGTTGGTGGATGAATTTGGTAGGGTGTGTAAAGAAGAAAATTGAAAGTGAATATAGGAAAGAGTAAGGTGATGAGGATAACAAAAGAATAGGTGACGAAAGATTGGATATCAGATTGGAGGAGAGAGTATGGAGGAGGTGAATGTATTCAGATATTTGGGAGTGGACATGTCGGCGGATGGGTCTATGAAGGATGAGGTGAATCATAGAATTGATGAGGGGAAAAGGGTGAGTGGAGCACTGGAGTCTGTGGAGACAAAGAACCTTGTCCATGGAAGTAAAGAGGGAATGTATGAGAGTATAGTTATACCAACGCTCTTATATGGGTGTGAAGCATGGGTGATGAATGTTGCAACGAGGAGAAGGCTGGAGGCAGTGGAGATGTCATGTCTGAGGTCAATGTGTGGTGTGAATATAATGCAGAGAATTCGGAGTTTGGAAATTAGGAGGAGGTGCGGGATTACCAAAACGATTGTCCAGAGAGCTGAGGAGGGGTTGTTGAGGTGGTTTGGACATGTAGAGAGAATGGAACGAGACAGAGTGACTTCGAGAGTGTATAAATCTGTAGTGGAGGGAAGGCGGGGTAGGGTCGGCCTAGGAAAGGTTGGAGGGAGGGGGTAAAGGAAGTTTTGTGTGCGAGGGGCTTGGATTTCCAGCAAGCATGTGTGAGCGTATTTGATAGGAGTGAATGGAGGCATATGGTTTTTAATACTTGACGTGCTGTTGGAGTGTGAGCAAAGTAACATTTATGAAGGGATTCAGGAAACCGGCAGGCCGGACTTGAGTTCTGGAGATGGGAAGTACAGTGCCGGCACTCTGAAGGAGGGGTGTAAATGTTGCAGTTTTATAACTGTAGTGTAAAGCACCCTTCTGGCAAGACAGTGATGGAGTGAATGATGATGAAAGTTTTTCTTTTTCGGGCCACCCTGCCTTGGTGGGAATCGGCCGATGTGTTAATAAAAAAAAAAAATATATATTATAGAACAATAGTAAAAATTTTTTTGCATTGTTGGTTTGTGTAAAAAAGTTCTGTAAACAATATAATGATAATAATGTTTGTGCAGTTATTGTGTTGCATACAACGAGTGTATATATGTACACATCACCTTACTTTGGTCTCACAGGCCACATAAGTTACTTGGAAAAAAAAATATTGGAAAATACAAGAAACCTTCGAATGGGAGTAAATATAAGTGTACTGGTGAGCGGCATGTGCCGCTGTTGCCATACGCGGCTCATTTTCTGCCAACTTTACGCCTCCATATCTCAGTAAGCATTGATCACAAAAAAAAAAATTTAGTATGAAGACAATCAGAAAAATAATCTTAACATTTTGATAAGAAAAAATAATTTTTTTTTTTCGAATATTTTGCAACAACAGGAGAGCACTCAGGATTGGGGCTTGCGACAGTCAAAGGGTTAAGGAATAATGTCAAGTAGGTTAGTCCATTTCAGACCCCCAAAAATACACTTACAAAAGCACTTACAATATTACTTACATAATTGTACGATTTCCGAGGTGCTCGTAACTCGGGGGTCCACTGTATATGAAAGATAATATACATCAAATGTACATAAATATACAGTGGACCCCCGGATTTCGTCAATAATTCTTTCCAGAAGGCTGTTCAAGTGCCGTTACCGAACGAATTTATTCCCATAAGGACGAATGTAAACTAGATTAGTCCGTTTCAGACCCCCAAAAATACACTTACAAAAGCACTTACAAAAATACACTTACATAATTGTTTGAGTTGGGAGCAGTATGAAATCTGGGGGTCCACTGTACACTATAAACATTGGGCCCCATTCAGGAGGCGCAATACTAGTGCATGAAATTACTGTCTCTCTCTCTTCATCAACATTTAAAAGTTCCTCAAAATATTCCTGCCATCTTCCCATACACCAATTCCCCATTTACTAACTCCCCTACTCTGTTTTTAACTGACAAATCCATTCATTCCCTAGGCTTTTTAAACCTGTTTATCTCACTCCAAAATTTTTTCTTCTCAACAAAATTTGTTGACAGTGCCTCACCCACTCTATCATTTGCTCTCCTTTTGCACTCTCTCACCACTCTCTTCACCTTTCTTTTACTCTCCATATAATCCGCCCTTCTTATATCACTTCTGCGCCCTTTACCTCATCATTCCACCAATCACTCGTCTTTCCTCCTGAACCCACCCTCCTATAGCCACAAACTTCTGCCCTGCATTCTAACGCTGTATTTTTAAATCTATCCCACCCCTCACACTACCTAATAGTACTTGCACTACCCCACCTTTCTGCCAGTAGTTGCTTACATTTCACCCTAACTTCCTCCCTTAGTTTACAACTTTCATCTCTCTTACTTGCTGTAGCTACAACTAAATAATGAAAATGTGTGCCCTTTGATTTTGCAACTTGAAAAATAATTTCACATTCCATTCCTTCAAGATTTAAAACTATTGATGTGCTGCAATACAGTGGACCCCCGAGTTTCGGTCATAATTCATTCCAGAAGCCTGTTCAAGTGCCATTACTGAACGAATTTATTCCCTTAAGGAAAAATGTAAATTAGATTAGTCCTTTCAGACCCCCAAAAATACACATACAAAAGCACTTACAATATTAAACTTACATAATTGTTCGATTTCCGAGGTGACCGAAACTCGGGGTCCCCTGTATTTTTGTTTTATTGTATCATAATTGCTGCTACCCTCCTCTTCCTAAAATCAAACCTGATTGCCTCTCATTCCCCAAGCACTGTATGATAATAAAGCCTCTCCTCATTTAACGACGTAGTTTTGTTCCTGAGGCCACGTCGTTAAACAAATTTGCCGCTAAGTGAGGAGCATACTATAATTGTAGTGAGTTTGTGTCAACCATCTTTGATATTGTTTTAATGTCACCTTTGCACCATTTATAACATTTCTGGTATATTTTTAAATATTCATACACCCAATTGTAGCATTCTCATACTGTAAACTACTTTCAACAATGCACAATGTTATATTCTCATATTATAATTTAAATATTTACTATTGATATAAACAACCTATAAAATACTTACAACTTGTCCCAATGTAATATCCCCAGATTGTAATTTGAGTAAACTTACTGTCTGCTATAAATAAAAACAGATGTACAACTTAAACAAACTATGTATGATCAATTTCTCTAGTAGTCTGTAAGCCATTAAATTTAGTCTGCCCATAATGCTATGGCATGATAGTGGCTCTCTTTGCACTGCAACTCATTATTGTAATTATGAAATCTCAATGTAAACTTGCAAGAAAATAAAAATTTGTATTTGTATTTGTAGTGTACTGTAGTATATTGAAATAAACAGAATAGAGGAAATAAGCTCTAATATAATAATAAATAATAATACGTATGCAGCTAGAAAAAAAAAAAATCCTTCAAGGGGTTACCTCGGTAACTTTAATTCAAACCTGCTTACCTTATATTCTCCAGGTTCTGTTCAACCCCTATGGTATTAGTACTCTCCAAGAATATGTATAGTACATTACACCAATTTTTTTTTTTTTCAACAAGTCGGCCCTCTCCCACCGAGGCAGAGTGACCCAAAAAGAAAGAAAATCCAAACAAAGAAAATACTTTCATCATCATTCAACACATTCACCTCACTCATACATAATCACTGTCTTTGCAGAGGCGCTCTGATACGACAGCTGAGAATAAGTCCCTCCCAACTGTCACTATCCCAGACCCCTCCTTTAAAGTGCAGGCATTGTACTTCCCATTTTCAGGACTCAAGTCCAACAAAATATTACCCTGCTCACACTCCAACAGCTCGTCAGGTCCCAAAAACCATTCATCTCCATTCACTACTAACACGCTCACACATGCTTGCTGGAAGTCCAAGCCCCTCGCCCACAAAACCTCCTTTACCCCCTCCCTCCAACCTTTTTGAGGATGACCCCTACCCCACCTTCCTTCCCCTACAGATTTATACGCTCTCCAAGTCATTCTACTTTGATCCATTCTCTCTAAATGACCAAACCACCTCAGCAACCCCTCTTCAGCCCTCAGACAAATACTTTTAGTAACTCCACACCTTCTCCTAATTTCCACACTCCGAATTTTCTGCATAATACTTACACCACACATTGCCCTTAGACAGGACATCTCCACTGCCTCCAGCCGCTTCCTCGCTGCAGCATTTACAACCCATGCTTCACACCCATATAAAAGTGTTGGTACCACTATACTTTCGTACATTCCCTTCTTTGCCTCCATGGATAACGTTTTTTGTCTCCACAAATACCTCAACGCACCACTCACCTTTTTTCTTTCATCAATTCTATGGTTAACCTTTTCCTTCATAAACACATCCGCTGACACGT
Source organism: Cherax destructor (assembly GCA_009830355.1). Taxonomy (NCBI): domain Eukaryota; kingdom Metazoa; phylum Arthropoda; class Malacostraca; order Decapoda; family Parastacidae; genus Cherax; species Cherax destructor. The sequence continues at coordinate 203,196 of WNWK01002422.1, read as the reverse complement.
CAACTCCCAAATATCTGAAAACATTTACTTCTTCCATAATCCCTCTCTCCAATGTGATATCCAATTTTTCATTATTTAAATCATTTGATACCCTCATCACCTTACTCTTATCTATGTTCACTTTCAACTTTCTACCTTTACACACCCTCCCAAACTCGTCCACTAACCTTTGCAACTTTTCTTTAGAATCTCCCATAAGCACAGTATCATCAGCAAAAAGTAACTGTGTCAACTCCCATTTTGCATTTAATTCCCCATAATTTAATCCCACCCCTCTCCCCAACACCCTAGCATTTACTTTTTTTACAACCCCATCTATAAATATATTAAACAACCATGGTGACATTACACATCCCTGTCTAAGACCTACTTTTACCGGGAAGTAATCTCCCTCTCTCCTACACACCCTAACCTGAGCCTCACTATCCTCATAAAAACTCTTTACAGCCTTCAGTAACTTACTACCTATCCCATACACTTGCAACATTTGCCACATTGCTCCCCTATCCACTCTATCATATGCCTTTTCTAAATCCATAAACGCAATGAAAACTTCTCTACCTTTATTTAAATACTGTTCACATATATGCTTCATTGTAAACACTTGATCTACACATCCCCTACCCACTCTAAAGCCTCCTTGCTCATCTGCAATCCTACTCTCTGTCTTACCTCTAATTCTTTCAATAATAACCCTGCCATACACTTTACCTGGTATACTCAGTAAACTTATTCCCCTATAATTCTTACAATCTCTTTTATCCCCCTTCCCTTTATATAAAGGAACTATATATGCTCTCTGCCAATCCCTAGGTACCTTCCCCTCTTTCATACATCTATTAAACAAAATTACCAACCACTCCAACACTATATCCCTCCCTGCTTTTAACATTTCTGTCATGATCCCATCAGTTCCAGCTGCTTTACCCCCTTTCATTCTACGTAATGCCTCACGCACCTCCCCCACACTCACATCCTGCTCTTCTTCACTCCTAAACAATGTTGTACCTCCCTGGCCAGTGCATGAAATTACTGCCTCCCTTTTTTCATCGACATTTAAAAGTTCCTCAAAATATTCCCGTAGCTCGATCGCTAGCGCACTCAGCTCACACACTGAGGTCCGGGATTCGAATCTCGTACGGTATGGCTAGAAAACATTAGGAACGTGTTTCCATAAGACACCTGCTGTCTCTGTTCACCCATCAGTGTAAAATGGGTACCTGGGTGTTAGTCGACTGGTGTGGGTCGCATCCTAGGACAAAACTGACCTAATTTGCCCGAAATGCTCAGCATAACAAGGGGCTTTCTATGTGTAGTATGTCATTGATGTCAGCAAGGCCTGTATACCATGTACATGTACTTGTAGTAAATAAAGATATTATTATTATTATCTACTTAATACCTCCAGCTCCCCATCTACTAACTCCCCTACTCTGTTTTTAACTGACAAATTCATTCGTTCAATACGCTTTCTTAACTTGTTTATCTCAGTCCAAATTTTTTCTTGTTTTCAGCAAAATTTCTTGACAGAGCCTCTCCCACTCTTTCATCTGCTCTCCTTTTGCACTCTCTTCACCTTTCTTTTACTCTCCATATACTCTGCTCTTCTATTAACACTTCTGTTTTGTAAAAACCTCTCATAAGCTACCTTTTTCTCTTTTATCACACCCTTTACTTCTTTATTCCACCACTCACTCCTCTTTCCTCCTGCACCCACCCTCCTATAGCCACAAACTTCTGCCCCACATTCTAATACTGCATTTTTAAAACTATCCCAACTCTCTTCAACCCCCCCCCACTACTCATACTTACACTAGCACACCTTTCTGCCAATAGTTGCTTATATCTCACTCTAACTTCCTCCTCCCTTAGTTTATACACTTTTACCTCTCTCTTACTTGCTGTTGCCATTTTCTTTTTGTCCCATCTACCTTTTACTCTAACTGTAGCTACAACTAAATAATGATCCGATATATCCGTTGCCCCTCTACAAACATGTACATCCTGAAGCCTACCCATCAACCTTTTATCCACCAATACATAATCTAAGAAACTAGTACTTTCATTACGTGCTATATCATACCTTGTATACTTATTTATCTTCTTTTTCATAAAATATGTATTACTTATTACCAAACCTCTTTCTACACATAGCTCTATTAACCCTTTGACTGTTTCGGACGTATATTTACGTCTTACGAGCCAATGTTTGGACGTATTTATACGCCTAAATTCTAGCGGCCTCAAATCAAGCAGGAGAAAGCTGGTAGGCCCACATGTGAGAGAATGGGTCTGTGTGGTCAGTGTGCGCAGTAAAAAAAATCCTGCAGCAAGCAGTACATAATGAGAAAAAACTCGACCGTTTTTTTAATTAAACGCCGTCTTTGAGGTGTGTTTTCGTATAGTATTTATGGTTGTATTCTCTTTTTCATGGTCTCATTTGATAGAATGGGAAAGATATTACAGGAATAGAGATGATTTTGATTAGTTTCATGATGTAAACGATCTTGAAATTGAGCTCAAAGTAGAGGAAATGTTCGATTTTTGCCAATGTTCAAAAGTAAACAAATCACACCATGCGTCCAATACACATCAACTGGTGAGTCTAATATTCTTTCACAAGTGCACAGATATTATTTATACAGTTTTTACAATAATGCAATAGTCTGCATAACAATAAATCTTCTATTTTTTGTATGAATAAAAAATCAAAATAGAAAGCAAGAGTAATGTAAGAGGGGCCTAAAGACATGACTAATGAACAGATAACATCTTATTTTAGTGCTAGAGATGTCTGCATTGTTTATTCTGGACCCTATTTTGAAATTGACATCTTTTTTATTTTGCGTGAAATTGGCGAAATTGCCATTTTCTGACCACTTTATTGGGTAGTTGAAATCGGTAAATTGGTGATTTCTTGTACTCAATCGATAGAACAAATGGAGTTCTAAAGAAATAGCTATGAGTTTGGTCGACTGTCCCAATGGAATTGACCTAAAATAGGGCTCAAAGTCGGCGAAATCGCCGATGCGTATATATCACTGACATCGCTAACTTTGCGAGAGCGTAATTCCATAAGTTTTTAATCAAATTTCATACTTTTGGTGTCATTACAATCGGGAAAAGATTCTCTATCATTTCATAAGAAAAAATAATTTTTTTTTTTTCCAAAATTTTCCGACAGAATGACAGTTTCAGAATGGGGCCTCCGACAGTCAAAGGGTTAATGGTTCCCCATTTACATTTACCCCTGGCACCCCAAATTTACCTACTACTCCCTCCACATTTTTACCCACTTTAGCATCAAGATCCCAAACCACAAGTACTCTCTCATTTGGTTCAAAACACCCCATGCACTCGCTCAACATTTCCCAAAATCTCTCTATCCTCTACACTTCTCTCTTCTCCAGGTGCATAAACAGTTACTATAACCCACTTTTCACATCCAACCTTTATTGTACTCCACATAATCCTTGAATTTAAACATTTATACTCCCTCTTTACCTGCCATAGCTGATTATTTGCCACTCCTCCTTTAGCTCTAACTCTATTTGAAACTCCTGATCTAATCCCATGTATTTCTCCCCACTGAAACTCTCCTACCCCCTTCATCTTTGTCTCACTTAAAGCCAGGACATCCAGCTTCTTTTCATTCATTACAGCTACAATCATCTCTTTCTTATCATTCGCACAACATCCACACACATTCAGACATCCCACTTTGATGGTTTTCTTCTTTTTCTTTTTAGTAAATCTATACAGGAAAAGGGGTTACTAGCCCATTGTTCCCGGCATTTTAGTTGACTTTTACAACACGCATGGCTTACGGAGGAAAGATTCTTATTCCACTTCCCCATGGATATGAAAGGAAAAGAAATAAGAACAAGAACTATTAAGATAAAATCAAAGAAAACTCAGATGAGTGTGTATACATAAATGTGTATATGTATGTGTAGTGTGACCTAAGTGTAAGTAGAAGTAGCAAGACGTACCTGAAATCTTGCATGTTTATGAGACAGAAAAAGACACCAGCAATCCTACCATCATGTAAAACAAATACAGGCTTTTGTTTTACACTCACTTGGCAGGACGGTAGTACCTCCCTGGGTGGTTGCTGTCTATCAACCTACTACTACTGTAATACCTACTGTAATATAAAGTAATATCTAATATTAATGATAGTGTAGTTGCCTTTTCCTGTACATGGTCAAATGTGTACAATTTTATAAAAATAAAAAATCCAGCTGGCACCACGTCCCCAGTTCGAGCCTCCTCCCTTCTAATCTCGTCTTCTCATAAGTAAACCACACAAAAACTTTCACAATAATTTGACCTGACCTTGACTGTCTGCTCACCTTTCTTGACACCTATTTTCTCCTACTTTTCACCAGTTATTTAGCAGAGCAGAAACATTTGTACATACAGTACACATACTGTAGTTTCCTTTCCAAATTATGGTCTCTTGATATGCTTGCGTGTCCACTCTCATCTCTTGACGATAACATATTTCTTGCAAAGATTATCTTTGCTTTCTAAATGACACTGGTTTGCTTCAACTGAAACCATCATCCTTTTAACTGATTTTCTTCCCTCAAAGCTGCTTCTCACCAACCCCTCTGCTGTGAAGTGCCGGATGACCTTTACTGGTTTAGTGTTTTTCATGATTATAGTAGTAATTCCAAACTGTTTGTTAATTGAGAATTGCTTTACCAGTGGTATTACAACTTTTATTCTTCTCTGTAAAGTAATTCCTTGTGGTTCTTTGCTATACAGTACAGTAGTATTAATATACCTTGAACACCACCAGGTTAATAAAATGAAAAGCACTGAGAGGTGAAAAATATTCAATGTTATAACTGATGATTGAGATTTTTGTGACATTTTATGAACACTATGTACTTATAACTGGAGCTCCTAGTTCAGTTAACTGAAATCATTGTTTATACTTTATTCAAGTTTGATGCTACTGGTATGTGCCTCTCCACCCCTTAACAAATAGGTTATAGTCTACAGATTGATTTTATTCACAAGTGAGATTAATAATACAACAAAGACCAACTGAAGTATGGCCTGTTCAAGGATCTATGTAATATATTAAAAAGTAATTATATTTACATTTTATGATTAAGTGTAACTTGCCCTTTCAAAACAATCATTGGAATAAATTAATGTGATATCTATTATATTCTGAATAAAAATAACAGCTATGGAAATTAGTTGTCTACAGTGGGATATAAAATTATGAGCCAGCTCAGTTTCTCTGGCCACATCCAATTCTACCACTTCCACTTTACTATCTCATTCCCAATTATTATTAATACAGTCACTAGGGTTATACAGCACCCCCCAATAATAATTATTCAAGTGATAATGAGGTATTATTTTTTTTGACCAAACATTATATTTAATGACTACTAATTCAGCCCAAGAGTATTTATCCATATTTCTTAAAGAATCTGGAAATCACTATGATTTAGACACTCAATGCTGTATGACCCATTTGGGTTTAGTGCATGTTTTTGAAAATAATAATAATAAACCCTGAAGCATTTACTTTTTGTTTTTCAGTGCCTTTCAAAAAAAAAAATACTATTTTCTTCACATTTCAATGTGGCTTTTCCTAAAAATTTATATACAACATGAATATGTACAGCATTTGCTAATTTCTCTGCTATTTTTTTTTATCTCTGTATGAAAACTTAACAGTTTCAAAATGACAGCATTAACAGCTAAAGCTGTCAGCAGCAACAACCTATGCACTAGTTATTGTAGCGTATGCATGTCTGGTCACTACAAATATTATTTATCACTTGATTTATATGATAAAATACACTTATTACCAAAAACTTTTATTTTTTTTGAGTTAGATATTGAAGGGCGGGGAAAATTAATTTGCCTCTTTGCCTTTTGGGGAAATATAGTAGTACTGCACACCTGTAGTGAGACATGTGGCCCTGGAAGAGGTGTTGCATTAATGTTGACACATTTACCAATAGAGCCAGATGCATCTTTCTCATCTATCTCATGTGAAGGTTCTTGTACACAGTTACTAACATTACTTGAGGTTGATGGACCACAATATTGATATGGAAGTGCACTACTTGAAACACTACTTTGGTTTATTATTCCATCATCTTTTGAGGGCTTGTCCAGTCCTGGTATATCACTTACTAAATCTTGGTATACGTTTCTTAATTCTGGTTTTAAATGCGCGAGATACCGTTCAGCTGCTCCAATTAAAAATTTGCTTTTCTTTTTTTTGGATGGATTAACCATAGATGGGTCTTGCTGGTACCTGGTGAGAGCTGCAACAGTCTTCCTCCTCTCTGTGAGTTTTTCTCTTGTCTCCTCCACAGACTCCAGCTCTGGTGCGTAACACACATGAAGAACACCGCCATAGTACGATTTCCCATCTAACTGAATCTTAGCAAATCTGGCATTTTTGATGTGAAGATACTTCAGTAAGTATGCCTCAGTATACTCTTCATGAGGATAATCAGGTAATATCTTCAGTACCTCGATGTCTCCATATTTCAAACACAGTGCCTCGAGCTCACTTGCGATCTTGATGGCCGGAACACCATTGACGATTAGGTACTTGGACTCATCGTTGATAGTATAGACCTTTACCGCTGTCAGCTTCCTTCCTTGCCTGTACTTAGCTCTTGTCTGGCACAGCTCCAGCCGCTCATGGTGCGCAAGTTTTTCAACCCGAGCATTGCAGCTCATGTCTCTCATAACACTACGATAATATGTGCAGTGCTTGAAGATTTCTTAATAATTTATGCAATGTTGTTAAAAAGGCTGAAGCAATCCCAAAGGTCACAACCCTTACTGCTGTTAGAAGTGTTCTTCAGAAAGCTGCAACAATTCCAAGGTGCATGAGCCCCGCCACTATCAGAAGTGTTCATAATAAAGTTGCAACGATCGTGAGGTATGATGAGCCTTGTTATATGTGTTGTTCAGAAGCAAGCAACGATCCTGGGGTTTGTTGCAACAGTTCATAAGTTGGCTGTGATAATTACAAGTGAACTCGTTACACTAGTGGCGAGAGATGGGCTTTCAAGTGTATGTGGGCACAAACACTTATTAGTGAATGATGGAGGGCAGGAATATGTTACCCGAGGTGTGTTGTGCTTGGTATAAGCTCCGTCACAGTTTAGTATCTTAAGATTGTGATGTTGCTCACAGTAGCTGAGGCATAATACACACCGCCGGGGCTCTTCTCTTGAATTATATGCGCACAACTGTTATTAAAGTAAATAAACTTTACTTTCTTCTTCAGGATACATGTAGTTAACTTAGAGGTTCCTTCTTACTTTAGTTAAGAAAAAAAAATGTTTATATCGTGTTATTTTCAACAGGTATTTCAAGTTATGGTTGTTGGCCGTCCCTACAATACCAAGTTCTTGTATATTGTTATAACATATAACAATAAAAACAAAATTATATACGATTCAGTTTCCTATAAAAACGTCTAATACTAATAATTGTCTTATGTGATTTTATTTGGTGAAAATAACGAGAGTGGTTTGTTTACGTATTGAGGAGGATCCAGTGAGAGGATCCAAGACTATGAGCTTCACCCTTAACACTTCTCTGATCGTTTACAAGTTAACATTATGATGGTGTGTTGTGACTGTCAGCCTCGTGATAACTTGACACTTGAGGAGCAGTGGTCGTGTCACCTATTGTGTTGTGCAGCCATGATGGTAGGCGTTGCTCTGCTTATTATAGGCGTAATTACTTAATATGTTGCGATATTACGCTCTAAGTTCACATTAGATTAACTAATTGAACCAATCTTGTTGCAGGACGGGATGGATGAAGTTCTTCACAGCGAAACAAATGGAACTAAGGTGTGTTAGTGAACTTGTAGTGATTAGCAGCAAGTCACATGAACTGTGATTGTATCAACCTTTCAATCTCTCATGCATTATATCTTTATTATCCACATGTAAATGAACCGGGTGTTTCCATGATTTTGTTACATTTCCCTTTCCAACACCATGTAGCTTTGGTAAGTCATGTTATCTTCTTTTAGATAAAGGAATTCATGTATGCTAATATAGTTACCATGAACAAAATCCTGTTTATTATTTTACAAAGCAATGTGAATAATCCACAAAGGTTTATCACTGTGTGACTATAATAATAATGCTGACTTCTAGCTGATGTTTAACTGAATCTCCACTGTGGAACAGTCATCCTAATTTGAGATGTTCAGGAAATATTGCTCTTTAAGAGAGGTTCCTTGATGCTGCTGGTGAGGGGCTCTTGATTCAAGGAATTTGGCTTTTTCTCTTCCTTGGATCGAACCCGATTGTTTCCAATTCCCCAGGCGCTGTATTACTCCCTGTGGGTTTAGCGCTTCTCCCTAAAATAATGTGTATATAGTGAAATATTTGCACCCAACTTAAGCTTCAAGACCTGCCTGTCTCCAAGGTAGATACTGTTGTATGGCTTCTGTCAGTCACTGCTACTCTACAGGGGGTGTCACCAAGATATCATTTGACTGCCATTTAATTCCACTAATGTTATACTTGCCTGGATAGCAGTTAGTGGCTATGGAGCTGCAGCCCATTCTGCAGCAACAGTCTTCTATGCTTGCCTCTAAGCATCTAATCACCTATTTGTAGCTTCAGAAGCAGAGTTATGGTCGTGGTGTTAAATCTCGATGTTCTTTACCATAAATAAAAATCTTCAAGTCAACATTTCCCTTCAAGGAAGGTTCCTTGATGCTGGTGAGGGGCTCTTGATCTAGGGAATTGGATCTGTGCTCCAGTTCCCTGAATTAAGCCTGAACACCTTCCATCCCCCCACAGGCGCTGTATAATCCTATGGGTTTAGCGCTTCCCCCTTGATTATAATAATAAGTCAACATTTACCTGCTTACATCCATATATCCACATAAGTGTAGAGGTGTTCTGGATGAAGCTGGGCTAAGTCTGAGGTAATTACATTGGCTGAAGAAATCATTTTTTTTTTTTTTATCAGTAAGATATGATTGGAATGTAAAGGTCATATAAGTGGTATGGCTTTTCTAAGGGTACATATAGTACAGTACTTGAATTCGTATTTTACTGATGTGTTGACAAATAGATGTTTTTTTCATATATATTTATTTCAGAGTGGGAGATCTGACACTGTGGATCTTAACGACAGCTCACTTCAAGTGGATATTTCTGATGCTTTGAGTGAGAGAGAAAAAGTCAAGTTTACTGTCCACACAAAAGTAAGCTCAGATTTCGTTCATTATAAAATAGTCTTGTCTTAGAAAAAATGTTTCCTATAATTTTTTTTTTATAAATTGAGTAGTATTTGTTTTAAAGTACAGTGGACCCCCAGATTTCGTCAATAATTCGTTCCAGAATGCTGTTCGAGTGCCATTACCGAACGAATTTGTTCCCATAAGGATGAATGTAAATTAGATTAGTCCATTTCAGACCCCCAAAAATACACTTACAAAAGCACTTACAAAAATACACTTACCTAATTGTTTGAGTTGGGAGCTGTACGAAATCTGGGGGTCCACTGTATGTATATTTTCATGCTATAAACAGGAGCACAGTCCAGTAAGACCATCCATGTATATAATGAATTCAACATGTACTGTCTTATAAATTTCAGAAAACATGTTAGCCCTTTCTGTTGCTTGATCATTTACAGTGTTATTTTTGTGTACAGTAGACCCTCATTTAGCACGGTAGTTACAGTCCTGAAAACATCGTGTTAGGTAAAATCGTGTTAGATAATTAAAAGAACTTATGGGAAAAATAGGGTTATGTTCCTGGGCGTCCTCAAAAAGCCAAACAAGTTTTTTTAGAATAACAGATCTTGCAAAAATTGAAGGCTAATATGTAATTGTAGTTCATTGTCGTGATATATTACTGCTTAAGACTACAAATGCAATAGAAATAATAGTATTTCTTACCTTAAATTGTGGGTAATGATGTTTGTGGATGGTAGTGAAGAGTGGATATGGATGGTGTGGCCCTACTGGGCTGAGGTGGATGCTTGTTGGTTGTCGGTAGAAGTGGATGGTAGAGGTCCTGGTGCTGAAGTCGATGGTTGTATTGGTGTGTGCATAAATTCTGTAATGGATCTCTGGGCTCTTTTATTCTGCATTACATTATACAGCTGACGGTAAGGCATCATCAGCTGGTCTAGACCCCGTTTCAAAGCCCTGCTTCTAGCTTTGTCAGGGTCCTCCTCAGTGAAAAAGTCTGCTAGTTTAGCAGCAACATGGAACTGCTCACGTAACTGCTGCAATGTTAACTGTTTTTCTTCAGGTTCTTCTTCATCTTCTTCTGTTATCTCCCTCCCTTGTATCTGTGCATCGAACTCTGCCAACATTTCCTCTGGACTCATGTCTTCATCATTATCTTCTAAGAGTTCATTCACATCATCTTCATTCATATCTTCAAAACCATCACCTGGTAATCTCCTTGCCAGCCGAACAATTTCCTGAACCTGACTCTCAAGCAAGGGAAAAACCAGTGAAACAATTAACTACAGAAGGCCATAACTTTCCCCAGGCTGCATTTAATGTTGATTGGGGCACTTCATTCCATGCACTTCTAGCATAGCTGATGACATCTGCAATGTTAAATTTTCTCCAGAAGCTTGGTACTGCCAGGTTGGAGTCAGAGTCCATTGATGCAACTAGTTTTTTTATAACTTTTTTTGTGTAGTTACACTTGAATGTCTGAATAACTCCCCGGTCCAGTGGTTGTATCAGAGATGTTGTATTTGGAGGTAAAAATACAACTTTTATATGTGGGGTCACATCCAGCAAAGCTTGTGGATGAGTACGGGAATTATCAAGAATGAAGAGAGCCTTGAATGCAAGGTTCTTGCTGTGCAGGTAAAACTTGACTTCAGGAATAAAGTGATGCTTAAACCAGTCAATAAATATGTCCTCTGTCATCCATGCTGACTGGTTTGACCTCCAAATTACTGGTAAGGTGTTTTTATCCACACCTTTCAAAGCACGAGGAGTCTTAGAGCGGTAAATAACCATGGGCTTACACTTGAAATCACCTGATGCATTACCGCAAAGGAGCAAGGTGAAGCGATCCTTTGCTGCCTTGAAGCCTGGTGCACTTTTCTCTTGCTGACTGATATAAGTTCGTGTTGGCATTTTTTTCCAGAAAACACCTGTCTCGTCAGCATTAAACACGTGCTGTGGCTTATAGCCACCCTCAGAAATAAGTTCCTGAAATTCAGCAGGGAAATTACTTGCTGCTGTATGATCAGCTGAAGCACTTTCACCAGAAAACTTAATATTATGTAACTTATTATGCAACTTAAAGTTGTGAAACCAGCCTGCGCTAAACACACTCATTTTCAGGCCTTCCTTCCTTGTCACACACTGCTTTAAACAACTGTAATGATTTTTCCCTAATTAAGATGAAATTAAGTGGTGCACCTTTCTTTGTTTTCTGTTCGATCCACTAAAGCAACAAGTTTTCTGTTTTATTTACTTGTTGGGACCTACGTGTCATTCTTTTCATGAGGTCACATTTTGGGTTATTCATTACACAAGCTCGTATATTCGCCTCATTCTTCCTAATTGTACGAACTGACGCTTCATTAAGGCCATAGGCCCTCACTATATCCACCACACGTGAGCCACTCTTAAGCTTATCTAATATCTCGATTTTCTTGGTAATTCCTAGACTTGAACGCTTAAACCTTTTCTTATCACTTGCTGGAACACTTGTATGCTTACTGGGTGCCATGATTGCTTGGCAGATTTATCAAAATGCAGTGAAAATGAGAAAATGTATGTAAATAAACACAGCGATCTTCCCGATTATTGTTGTCCTGCACGTGTATGAACCAAACTGAACGCTGGGAGGGATGCGTGGGTGGGTGAGGGTGGCTGGGGATAGCACTAGGACTCCCCCACTGACTCAATGGTTTAACCCACCGCAGGCAACCGCGCGCTCAAAATTTTTCCCCTTCAGTGAATCGCGTAATATAAGGTTTACGTCGTGTTAGATAAAAATGTGCCGCAATTTTTCAATCGTGTAATACCCAAAACGCACAACATAAAGTCGTGCTAAATGAGGGTCTACTGTATAAACATTGTAAAATTGCCAACATGTTAGGTTAAATGAAACTAGTAACTAATGAGAAATTACAGCTATGTTTCACTCTCCAGAAACTTGAAAAAACTCCTGGAGAGCAAAACATTGTCATAATAAATGTATTGGCTGATTTTGATTGTTGGTATTGGTGGGTATCAACCTAAAATTTACTGCTCCCTCAAAAAGGTACCTTATTGGTGGTGAGGGGCTCTTGATCTAAGGAATTGGATCTGTCCTTCCTTTGGATTGAACCTGTTTTCCTATTCCTTATGCACTGAATGACCCCCTATTGATATATGTTTAGTGCTTCCCCCATAATTATAATTAAAACAACTGTATTGTGTATGTATATTGCATAAAAGATAGAAGAAACTAATTGTAAAAATGATCCCTTAAATTTGGTTTCTTTACTGAGAATATTTTAGTGGACTTTTTTCTTTAGTATCCATCTTTTTCTTTCTTGTATGGTTGTGAATTGGTTGGTTAATGGGGCAAAACCCCTTTTGGGGGTCAAGCCCCCTTATCGAAATTTCGTTTTCGGGGTAAAAAAATATTTAAAAAAAAAATTCTTGTGAAATGATAGAGAATTTTTTTGTGAGTGTTATGGGCCCCCCAAAATTTTTTTGCGATCAATATTTTCCCGGGGGAATGGGGCGTGAAGTTGCCCCAGAAAGTAAACCACTTACAGCAACAACGCCGACTACCGGTCACGCAGTAATTTTTTTTTTTCTATTTTTTTCTTTTATTTTAACATTTTATTTTTCAAGTAACTTTTATGCCTGGAGACCAATATTGTATGTATATTTAGTCGCATGCCACACAATAACCGCACAAACATTGTTGTCATTATATTGTTTACAAAACATGTTTACACAATCCAACAATAAAAAATGGTTTTTTACTTTTTTTCTATCATATATACATACACACATATAGAGTCACTGGACACATTCCTAGAACTGCTAGAGCTTCTGGAAGCTTGTTGTGGGGTGGACTTGTAAATATGCTAGTCACCGGCGTGGCTAGTGTCATAATGATGCATTACCACCACTCACTCCCCTCCTCCCTTTCCCTAACACACATCCCTTTCCCCCATCCCACCACCCACATAGAAATAAGTCACTGTCTTTTTTGGGTTATCCTAGGTTGATGGTCATCTGGGTCATCCTTCCTTCCTTCCTACCTACCTTCCCTCCTTATTATCTACCTTTCCTCCCTTTCCCTTTTTCCTTTCTTCTGGTTTTTCCCAGTCATTGCTTTCGGTCACAAACTCCTCAAAACCATGAAATTCATCTTCACTGACTCTTCCATCTGTGTTAGAACTGCCACTTGGGGAAAAAATGAATCCCAATTGCCAGAGAGTGGGAGTTTCTTACCGTCAGTCATGGGAAACAAGGCATACTGAAATGGAGATCTCACAATGCAATGTGGGTGCCCCCATTTCTTTCCTACTGCACACATTGCGCCTACTGACCCCCGGAACTCTCCAGGTAAACACTCACCACCCTACCCATTCTCTCGCATGTAGGCCTACCAGCTTTCTCCTGCTTTTGATTTGAAGGTGCTAGAATTTACGCGTATAAGTACGGCACCGACCCTGGCTCCCCAAGCCGTCATGTAACCCACCCTGAAAAGGGGTTTAAAACCTATTAACCACACTAGGGGCATTAAGGTTGTCCTGAATTTTACTTAAATATACATATATAATGAGTCAGTGAAATACACAGTAGTATAGTGAAACCACGAGTTTCGGCCACCCCGACTATCGGCTGTTTTGAGTTTGGGCGCTTTTTTGGCCTAATTTTGCCCCCACTTTCAGCTGTTGCCCCCAGTTTCAGCCAGCGTACCAGACCTGTCCGCCTGCCTGTGCTTGCGTGCCTCCCCCGGGAGGGGGTGGTGAGCCAATCTAGCTTTGTTTATCCAATTTAACATTACCCTGTCTCATTAAACATTTCACAATAAATTCATTGTGTTTAGTGCTTTTTATTGATTGTGACTGTGAAATAAGCCACCATGGGCCCAAAAAAAAAACTTCATATGGGAGCCCTTTTGGGAAAAAAAAGGGCAAACATG